>JAJMBE010000020.1:0-130144 GCA_030565125.1 Candida pseudoviswanathii | reverse complement strand
TTTTTTTCCTTCTCTTTTTTGCAATCTCGAATCTTTCTTTACTTTAATTATTACAGATCCTTGTCATACTTTCATAACTCTAACGACATATTATTATTAACTCAGATACTCTAAAGTAAAAGACAAACTATTTAACACATTAAAAAAAAAATCTCACATCAGCTAAAGGAAGAAATTACTTGTACAATCTTATCAAACACAATATTACTGTTCAATTGGAAACCCATGACAAAAACCATAAAAAAGATAGTGAAAATCGCCACGAGGGCAGGTATCCAGAAGAAGATCAACATCTTGTCATTTTCCACTGTCTTACGAGGGTGATTGATGTAGTTCACTACCATATCTTCTGAAGAGTCCGACGTCACTTCCGCTTCCTCCCTTGTACTTTCTGGTCCAGGGAAAATAGACTTGTAGGAAGGAATGGCTTCATTATCAGCAAAGTACTCTTCTTCTTCTTCGCCGAAAATCTCTGACGTCTTCATGCCCGACCACTTTTTCAAATCGCTGTCGTTGTTCGTCCTGGATTCGAAAAACTCAACCAATTTGTTCAACTTGGCAAAGTTCTTGTTGTCGGAATCAAACCACTCACTCGAGTTTGGCGATGTTGTGGAAGACATGTAGCTGTTGTTATTGTTGTTGGAGGGGCTGGTGTCTGTGCCGACAATTCTCTTGGCTATATTCTTAGCATCGTCTAGCTTACCATTCATCTTCAATCCGACAATTTGCAAGGCCAATTCAATCAACTGCCTGTCACTGTCGTCAGTGTATGTAAAGACTTGTTGCTGCTGCGGACCGCCAAACATAACATTATTATCTTGGTTCTCAAAACTAACCAAAACTTGGCCAGGTTGAGCGGCAGGAGGCAAGTATGTCACAATGGTGGTCTCTGACCAGCAATGCGTAGCCAAGGCTTGATTTACACCGAATTTAACCAGTAAACCGGGACGGAAGTTAAACCCTAAGATCGTCACTTCAATACCGCCTCTAATCAGACCCTGCTGCGGTATTATTTTTTGGATAGTTGGAGTTGGCAATTGTGGCTGTTGCGTGGGCGATGTGAACAGGAATTGCTGGTTGTGCAAGCTTAAGGACGAGTACTGACGGTTGATTGAAGTTGAGGTATCACTGAACGGACTGGTAGCATCGGTAGTATTCGAAAGACGGGCTTTCTTGAATGTAGGTTCTTCTGAAGCAGAAGCAGACTCGGGCGGCGAAAGTTGGTGGAAGATTTCCCCCCCTGATTCCGGAAGAGTAGCTTTGTTTGAGTTTGGTGGAGTAGTAGCAGATTTCTTTCTGTCCATGATCAAAATAGGCGTCGACAATTGTTTAGCAACAACGTTACCAGCAAAGTCTTTCAACACCACGAGAATCTTGAAACCTTCCAGTTCTTTGTGGTGTCTGCAGTAGCAGATTATTCTTGCCGACAAGTCAAACTTGGTGTCACACCCAGGGACAACAGTCAATGGCACCAATTCTTTGGAGTTGAAAATGATTGCCTTTTTGGGCTGGTCGCTGTCCCACATCTTGCCGGACGACTTGGTGCCTCTAGAAGATCTCTTTCTTTCTCTTTCGGTACAACGCTCACATATCTGGCACGAGTTCTTCAAGTCGCTTGTCAAAACGTAGGCGTCCATGTATAAGGTAGTAGGTTGCAAAGAAGCGGGGAGTTCTTCAGCCAAGCAGTACTTGTTCTTGCTCACCAAGTCTTGCGCAAGCTTGAGGTGGTTGAAGGCGGGTGCTGAGGGGTGGTCTGTTGTGTGAAGCTGCAACTCTAGTTTGATCTGTGTCTCAACTCTGGAGTATGGTGGTAACTTGCCAATTCGTAAGCTGTATGGCAAGTCCTGTTGTTCCATTAGCAAGACGGCTGGGTCAACTTTAATTGTTGCAGGGGTGGTGGAGGGCAGGGGATTGCCAAACTTTATGTTGTCTGTTGAAGTAGGGACATGGACAGAGGGGAAGTCCATGTCTATGAATTCGCTGAAAATATCCATTTGCTGTTGGAAGAATCAAAGAAAGGGGGTATACAGCAGAAGAAGAAGAAGTAGTAGGAGAAGGCAGTTGTCGGGGAAATAAAAAAAAATTGTTGATAATTCAGTTTTCCAAATTGGCTGTTTGTCTGTGTGTATGAGTGTGTGTGTGTGTGTGTGTGTGTGTGTGTGTGTGTGTTAAAAATTTTCCTTTCTTTTTTTTCTTTCTTTTCTGGCTGGGATTTTTTGAGGGTGGGGACACGCTACAATAAATATCTTGAATTTGCAGTTCTGGAAGTATGGGCGAGAGAGTGAGAGTGAGAGTGAGAGTGAGTGTGCGTGATACTTCTCCTTTTTCTTTTTCCATACTCAAGCTGCCCCGCTCAGACACCAACGACAATGAGGGTTTGACTGTTAGGGAAAACGTTGCCAAACTGATTGGCTGCTCCCCTTTACAATAATGCGGACATCAATTGAGAACTACGGGTAAACTCTTCCAAAAATTATTCCGTAATCCCCCCAACATAAAACTTGATTACACGTAGCACAGTCTCGTTCCCAAGGGGGGCGGGCAGCGGATGCAACTTGGGTGTCGCGATTGCCATCCTTGCAAAAACCCAAAAAACGTACAATTGTTTGATGTGTGTTTAAAATTAGCATCGAAAATAGGGGGTCTACGCTAAACTACATAAACTGATACTCTCAAGACAATGGGAGATTGCACCTTGATCGGTTCGATCGCTAGCACGTTTACTGTCGACGTACTGTGGATAATGTGTTTTGGGTGTAAACAAACCACCAAGGTACCTCAGCGGTGGGGTTGTCTTTGCAGGTGTCTCTCTAACTACCCAGAAGTGTGTCTCGATTATACCAACACCCGCCGGAGATAGTTCAATGAGATCACAATGTAAATGTGCATTGTAGATCATCGACTACTTTCCACGGCTAGAAAGAATCTTCTGTGGTTGATTGCAAAAAAGACAAACGACAAAAGATTTAAGATTTCTTACGTAACCTAAACCGCAAGAAGTTTTTGATCATCAGGAAAAAATTTCTTGAAACTCAACAAAAATCTTGTTGGGAAACTTCCACAAAAGTCAACGGTCGTGTGGCAACAACTGACACGTGGAATATGACACGTGATAGAGAATATTAAAATACACACAGCATTCTCTTGTTAAGAGATGATCTAGATGATTAGCTCCCCCCTTATGCAGACAGAGAAACTCTAAGGGGTGCATTATCTCTCTTTCGAGTCAAGGGAAGATTTTTGTTGGCCGTATCTCGAGTATCTCGCTGGTAAACAGCCTTCAACGATATCAATGGGGTTATTAACTCCCCGTTCTTCTTATCACACCCATTCCTATCGAGATATCTTCATTAAATCGGTCACTATATCCCAGCCTATCTGGCGTCCACCACCTCCACCACATCGCGTTGACAAAGAAAATTTTTTTTTTCTGTTTTCGGCGGTTTTTGATTTTGCAGACATGTCCCACCACAATCACACCAGGCGATGGAGCTTGCAAAGCTTAAAGCAGTCAAGAAATCACTAATTGAAACCAAGCCGCCAGTTGAAGAAGATGTCAGAGGTCACCTTGAATACCTCTTGTCTTTGCTTGATCTGAAAGATGGAACCGATAAAGAACGCGTGATCTACAATGATGCCCTATCGATCTGCCTCTTGCGATACCACATGTTCAACAGCTCGCTTGATGGTCTTAATGAGATATTCGACTACTGTTTGACATTTATCAATAGCAACCACTCCCCATTGCACAACTCCTTGAATGTAATCATTGAAAAGCTACTACTATTCAAGAACGCCGACGTCCATCCATGGATCGACATGATCATGCTTCAGCCAATGACCAAAAACTTACTTGTCTTGCTTGAAAAGTTATTCAGAAAGTCAGATAGCACCCAGTACTTTGTTACCAAGTACCCTGATTTCCCTCAGCACGCAATGGCCATGTTTGACAACAACAACCTCGCGAATTCAATCAGCAAGACTTTGGTAGTGGTTTACAAAGAACTCCGTCTCCAGCTCAAAACGACACAGGCGTGGTACGACTTATGGATCAGTTTGATGGACTTGGAAGATCCCGTGGTGAGAATTAACTTGGTTACTCATTTACTCCCCGGTTTGATCGCGATCGACCCTGACTCGTTCCAACTTCTAGTCAATCACTGCAAGAGCAACCTCAATGCACTAGTTAGCATCCTCAGCATGGGTCAGAAAAAGAAGTTCATTGCCTCGTTGGAAGTTATAGATCAGAAATCGCTAATGTCTTGTTTAGTGCACTCAGATGCTGGTATTCGTGCCGACGCGTTGCTGTTGGTTTTTGGAGCCAAGAAGGAACCACTCACACGGTATGCTTTCGACACTGTTGTCAAGAACCACATCATTGAGATTAATCTCAATGAGGCGACTCAACAGGATAAGTTCATATCTGCGATGTGTCTGATCATAAGTGGGAAATTACTGGATTCTGTCAATGGAAAGCTTGGCAAAGAGTCGGAGGTCGTCAGCAGGGAATACTTGGACAGTTTGAAGAGTTTGTTAGTCACCCATTTGGAACCACAGAACAACTTCCAGCAAAAAACCGGCGCTATTATGCTTCTCAAGCAGATTCAGGACAAAATAGAGAGTGTGTTCAACGAGAGGCTGGTAAAGTTGTTGGTCGATAACTTGTTTTCCAACTACAAGTTGATTCGTGAGCTGAGTTTGGACTTGTTGTTGCAGTGTCTGGATTTATCAGAAGTGTTTAGTGACCACGAAGTATTGGAAGACAAAACGTTTGCTATCTTGCCTAGATTAGCGGGTAGAGAAAGCGAAGGTGCAGCATTGGCAGTTACCTTCTTGGCTAAATACCACATCGAGAAGAGTACGTTGGACCATCTCATGGAGAAGATATACCAAGGGTTGGGCAAAGAAACCGGTGAGCAGGGATACCTTCAAGCACTGGCAAGTGTGGTCAACAAACTTGGTGTCTGTGGCGACTTCCAGCGCTTATTGAGGGCCGCAAAGGCAGCAACCAGGAAAATGACAGAGATTCTAGCCACCGAAAGAATAGCCTATGCAGATGAACAAGAATTTGTCAAGTCCAAAGAGGTTGTGAATTATTCCTGGAAAGTGATCCAAGCCGCCAACGACTTGTTCCTCGCCTTACTACAGAAACTACCCAACTTGCATGACGTAGAAGAATGCTTCCTTCTTGTGATCGACCAACTTCACCGGATCAAATTCAGAGCCGCCATTTCGTCGCTGTATCCATCCATGATAGCCATGGCAAGACTCCTTTACTCACTCGACCCAGAACGTATTGAATCCTATATCAAACAAGAACTCGAGTACATCACAACCGAGAGCAAGCAATTAGTGACTAGACGATCTGGGGGATTACTCTACGTCATTCCATCAATGTTAATTGCATCCAAGGACAAGAACACGAGTGAGTTTGTATTTGAACGATTGTTCGAGATCGCAGACATGCCATACGAGTCCGAGTCCAAAGAAGATCTCCCACAAGTCCACGCATTCAACACCTTGGGTCAGTTATTCAAAGAGGGGCAATTGACAGGGGACAGCTTGCTGTACGTCGAAAGAGCCTTGTTTCTTTCATTGGAGCACTTCGACGCTCCCAATTGGTCAATCAGGAACTGTGCGTTGATGTTGTTTGGGCATTTGGAGAGGAAGATCTTCTCGGGCTCCAGGGTCAACTCAAAGAGATTCTTTGCTAGGTTCAAGAAGGTCGAGCCGATTTTCGTGGAGTACTTGATCAATGGCCAGGACCAGACGGTGTTCCCTATCTTGATCATGTTGGAGCAGTTGGAGTTTACGTCGAGTGGATCGTGGGAATTAAGAGACGCTGTACTTAAGTTGCTTGGAAGAAAGTCGTGGAAGGTTCGTGAGTTTGCGGCAAAGATCATTGCGCATATGTTGCAGCCTGACGAGTTTGAACAGTTTATTTTGAGTGCGTTGGATTCGAAGCTCCTGTTGAATACCTTGCACGGACTCTTGATCTGTTTAAAGTGTGGCGTTTACAAGATTGATTTCCCAGCTGAGCGGTACATGAAACTAGCATTTGGTGACTATTTCATCGCCAATGAGTACATCTCCATTTTGGAGAGGATGCAGTACAAGGATGTTTCGAAACTTGTACCATATTTCGAGGAGTTGATTTCTGAAAGGAAAGATTTGGATGGTGGTAGACAGTTGTTTCTTGAGTCGTTTGTCGTCTACTTGTTGAATAACGATAAAGACAATGTCTTGAAGTACGTTGAGCTCGCATTACAGTCACAGTATGGTAATGTTCATGACAGAGTGCTAGAGTATGTTTCAACGAACGCCATCGCATGTCAGACATTGATCAAAAACTTCATTGAATCACACGACTTCCATTACACTACAACCAAGGCGTTGAAGTTGCATTCCTCAATGGATGAGATCACACCACTTACACTCGTGGACGAAAACCAGCTTGGCGCATTCGAGTGTTCTGCCAGATTTGTTGATGACAACGACAGAGAGTTTTACAGCAAATGTTTCAAGCTAACTGAGACAAGTGAAGAGATTGACACGAGAATAATGGGGTTCAATGCTATTTTCACGTATTTAAAAAGATGCACCAACAAAAGCGGATACCTTTACTCAGCGTGCTTGATGCTTTGCTTTGAAAGAGGTCTTTTCGATGACAATGAGGGAACCAGACAACGGGCCAACAAGTGCATTTCGGAGATAATAAACTATGGGGACGTTGCTACGACATACCTAAGCTATGCCTTCCCAAGTTTGGTCACGTCGTTGGTGGACCAGAAGTACTATGATGAATTAGTCAACGAGATGATCCTAAGAAACACGCTTGATACAGCCAAGCTAGACCGTGAGTTTGAGGAGTCGCAAGACGACAGCCTTTACTCGTTTGAAAGAGACAACTTTTACAAGAACGAGATCGTGTATAGCACGCTTCTCAGCCAGTTCCCAATTGATGCAAACAAGGTCAGTGGGCTCCAGCCGAAGGTGCAGGCTGACATCGCCTACATTAGAGAGTTCAGAGACAAGTACACCCACGAAGTTGAATTCATTCCGCGTGATTACATCCATTATGATTTTGTTGCAAAGACGAGGATCAATGCAAGGATAGTTGGTCTCACAAACTTGGATGAGACATTGTTTGCCCTAACTTTTTGCAAGATGGGATAAAGTTCGCGGAACTATAAATACCACGAGAACGCATGAAGAGAAAAATTTTCTTTCACCACTTTTCCATTCTTTCTCTTCCAACCACAACTACAACTCCAACTCCAGAAAGGTATGTCAAGGATATAAACTATTACCTGGTTTGTCTTTTCTTAATGATGAATAATTATTATAACAACAACGAATTTCTTCACCTGAAATACCATGTGGAAACAACAATAATTTCAGAGCTTTTTAACACTGATTTATACAAAAGACAAACCAGAACATGATCCGGGTGTTTATCGAACCTTATACTAACAACATATAACAGCTTGTATATATAACTGTCAATTAATAGACATCATACAATATTGCATTGTTCGATTGTTTCCATCTCGTAAGGTCATCTCAAAAGATCCAATTTTTTTTCTTTCTCTATACACCACTTTCTTTTCTTCCCATCACCCCCAACCAACCATATGAGTTCAGACACATTCTCGATATGTTCAACATGTCTCGGTCCAGACAAGCACATCAAGCTAATCAAACAGTCCAATGGCGCCGAATGCCGACAGTGCACACGGCCCTTCACCGTGTACCGCTGGGGCAACCGCTCTTCGTCCAGTAAGCTCCAGAAAACCATCATCTGCATTACGTGCGCCCAAGCCAGGCACTGCTGCCAGTCGTGCTTGTTGGATATCACGTATGGAATCCCTACTGATATCAGGGACACGGCGTTGAAGATGGCGGGGCTCGAGCCGGTGTGGAACGCAGCGAATAATCCTACGAATAGGGAGGTCAAGGCTACCATGGTGGATAAACTCGAGAAGAAGTTCAAGGATGAGGAGAGCAAGACTAATGATATCTTGTCGAAGTTGGCAGAGAAACTTAATGTTACTAAGAAGAACGAAGAAGAAGAAAAGAAGAGTGGCGACGTGCCTGTGGATGTGGGGAAACTAGCGAAGAAGTTACCGTTCCGGAACCTGTTGGACGTGAGCAAGTACAAGGACATGACGTCGTTTTTCATATTTGGGTTCCCTTCAGATATACCCAAGAGCATGATCTCGGCACATGCGTCGCAGTACGGGAAGCTAAAGTCAATTGTGATTAGTAGCGAGAGCCGATGTGGGTTCATCACGTTTGAAAGCAAGGAGTCTGCCAATGCTTTTGCAAAAGCAGTTGATGAGAATGGTATGAATGAGAATAAAGCTACCGCGGGCTTGCTATTGTTGGACAGCAACCCCATGAGGGTCTGTTTTGGTAAACAGAGACCCTTTCCTGGTGTAGCTGGAGATATGAAAAAGTTGAGTGGTGTTGTGGCTAAGGTTATGAAGCAGTTGGCGGAGAAGGATAAAGGCGGCAAAGGAGCTTCATCATCGTTGAAACTAGCTGCTACAAAGTACAAAGCGTTGCAGAATGATTATGAAGAGTAGAGTTGATATGTAATATACGAGGGTCTTACGCGAGTTATAAAACCGGTCCAGCAACTGAAAAAAAAATCGACACCGACAACAAACCAACCAAACAACAATGGACGTCGAAACATTCTACTGCATAGTCATAGCGTTCATATTCACGCCGATATTCCTCGTGCTAGTCAGATTACTATACATCCTTCCAGCATTGCGATTGCCACCATCGCTAACCGACAGGAAGAAACTCCTTGACGCCGCCAACATCTCCATATTGTTAGGCTCGGGTGGACACACCGGGGAGATGATGAGGATCATTTCCAAAACAGAGATGCCGAACGTCACGAGAACCTGGATTTACTCAGCCGGTGACGCTTCATCTTTATCCAAAGCCAAGGAATTCGAAACGGCGCAGACTAACAGCAAGACAACGGCCAATTACATCGCGATCCCCAGGGCAAGAGAAGTCGGACAGTCGTATATCTTGAGCGTGCCCACTACGTTGTACTCGTTTGCTGTTGCGGCAGTCAAATTATTGCATCACAAGCCAGACGTGCTTCTTTTGAACGGACCAGGAACGTGTGTGCCCGTGGCTTACATTTTGTTCTTCTACAAGTTCCTAGGCTTGTGCAAGACCAAGATTATTTATATTGAAAGTCTCGCAAGAGTGAGTAAGTTGAGTCTCAGTGGGGTCTTGTTGTTGCCTATTAGTGACAGATTCATTGTGCAATGGGAGAACTTGTACCAGCAGTATAACCGAGTCGAGTATTATGGTATTTTGATATAGTAACGAAAAATGTACATAAAATGTCTGCATATTTTCTGCTTCGCGTGTTAAAAATTATCTCTAATTACACCACGTCTTGTTTATCACCGACAGTATTTTTTTTTTTTTCAAGACAGGTTTTGGCGACTATGAACCTGGGGAATACGTTTCATGGGGAGATATACGAGTTCCCTGGTGTATACCTAGACAAGTTCAACAACCGCGGTGAGGTGTTCCTCCTAACACACAGCCACCAGGATCACCTACAGGGGCTACTCAACAAGTCGTTCTTCGGACGAGTCTACTGTTCATCGTTAACAAAAGAGATCATTGCCCTAGATGACAGGTACAAGCCCGTGCTACCGTACCTCGTAGCCAAAGAGTACAATGAACCATTTGAGATCGAGACCCAGGAGTGCAAGCTCACAGTGACGTTGATCCCATCGTACCACTGTCCCGGATCAGTCATGTTCTTGCTTGAAGGCATTGACAAAGCGGTGCTCGTGACGGGTGACATCCGGGCCGAAACATGGTGGGCGTCAACGTTGATCAAAAACACCTACTTGTTCCCGTACATAACGGGCTTGAAGGTGCTTGATCAGATATACATCGACACGACGTTCTCGTACCGTGGTGAGCCGTACATTTCCCTCATGCCCAACAGCGAGGGCGTCTACGCTACGATCGAGTTGTTGAAATTGTACCCCGTGGACGACGAGATCCAGTTTATGTTCATTGACGCAGTCTCTGGGTCTGAGGAAGCATGGTTCCAGATTGTCAATTATTTCGATGGTGAACTTCGAGCGAATGATCTCGTCACAAGAAGAAACGAACTACTAAAGAAACACCGGGATTTCTACTCGCCTATCAAGACGTCCTTCAAAACAGGCCCGATATTCAACGTCGGAACACCCAGATCCCCAGTGCCCGTTCTCATCATCATCAAGCACGCGATCAACTTCAACGTGATTGACTATGCTGGCCAGTGTCTCCCGCGTCGAGTGTCCGAAATAGACCCCGCTGATCTCATCTGTCTAGCGACCACATCACGGGGCCATAAAGTGTTTGAGCATGAGGGAAGACAGTGGGTCCTACCGAAGGGTCTGCACGAGCTACTACCTACAGGTATAATGTTGATGTTTTCTCGCCACTCGTCCTTCGAAGAGACAAGGAACTTTATCGATTTGTTCCGACCCCGACTGGTGTACCCCTGCACGGAGTCACGAGCCACCTGGTTGAACGGGTTTACTGTCTCACGAGTCTTTGGCGACTTGTGCGTCGGAGACACTAACCACCGGTTTGACCTCGATAAGTTTGAACGGTTCGGCTATCCTTCACCGCAGATATTGGACAGGGAGGTGGCGTCGATTAACAGGTGGTCGTTCTCTCAGTGCTTGCATGAGGTGGATTTCGTGCATATGGCTTCGGAGAGACCGTTCAAGGGACAGTTGCTGTTGATACCTAGGGGTGCTACCAAAGAGACAAAGAAGACGCTATCGAAAGAGTTCAAGTTGCAGAATTTGATTGCGGGGAGGAATGAAGCAAAGTTCAAAGAGGTTATTGAATACCATAAGACGCTACGTTCCAACCCGGTGTTTCGCAAACTAGACTACCATTCGAGTAGTTACGGATCTGAGTCGAGCTACGAGGAAGTCAGGACGTATTCTGACGAAGACGAGTATGAGGAGGCGGGGTTAATGAGCGAATCACAGAAAGTACCTTCTGACACCTGGAATCAGGTTCTTACAGCCACTGGCTGTGCTCATCTATCACCATTCCTCGACAACAACCGAATCCAAGCTGTTTCCGCTGAATTATCCAAGGACAAGCGCAACTGGAACCAATTCAAATTGAAATCGACGACACCGCAAATATAACGTACATTCACATCAGTTTTCTTTCCATCTATGTCCGCACTTTACACACTTGTAGAACGTAGTCATCGGTTCATCCGCCGATCTGATCTGTAACTGGAAGAAGTATGCCTTATCACCACCGCACGAATCTATAGGACATTGAGCAGCCGTCTGGTCCACGTTATCCCACGTTCCTTCTCCACCAAGCACGTCGTCGACTTCCTTTCTCCGCAACTTCTTCCTGTCATACATCTGTAGCCCGCTTATTTTGAACACATAGGGACACGTCGAGCAGTAGAATCGGTTGAGGCCATCGTTGCCCATGTTTATAAGCAACATGTTGGAGCAGTTCGGACAGAAGGTCAACATTGTAAGATGGGTCGTGTGTAGGGGGTGGTGGTGGTGGTTATTGTAGTTGGTCTGGTTTGGGTTGTAACTAACGAGATGATGCAAAGTTTAGATTTTTTTTTTTCACCCCAGTTGATATTTCAGTATGGCCGTCAAGCTGGCTGGATGGGAAAAAAGTCAAACACGTCGGAACAGGCAGCAACTACGAACGAACAATAACAACAACAGCAGATTCCACCACGATGTCACGACCGGAAACGCCTCAGAAAAGTCCATTCCGATCGCCTTCCAAACGCCGGTTAGAATCACTCGCGTCGCCAGGAATCCCCAAGTTCAAGTTCTCACCTGTGAAGACACCGAACGGTAGGGCAGGTTTGGCGTCGCCAGAGAAACGGTCAGCGCATGATATTGACCAGTCAGCCAGAAAAAGAGCCAATAATAGTCTCTACAACAGACTAATGGACGAATATGATGGAGGCAATGACTATCTTGACGAACAGGACAGGATTCTTGCAGAGAGAATCATCAGGGAGTCGCGAGGTGAGGCTTACGACAACGGGGTCAATTATGGCATGGACGTTGAGTTAGAGATTGACTTGACTAAGGTTGTTCCAAAACCAGTGAAGCCAGAGACTATAACAAAGAGGACAGCACCTAAGAGAAATGCGAGAAGCAAGAGCCGTCTGAAGCTGCCGGACTATGCCAGCGACAGCAGCAGTGAAGAGTTCGTTGACGATGAAGGGGATGTAAGCGATGACGCTGAGGAGCTGGATGGGTTTGTGGAGGACGTCAGTGAGGAGGAATTTGAGGTCAAGACGGCATCTCTGAAAGTCGTCAAGAGGAAATCAGAGACCAGCCTAAAGGCAAAGAGCTATCCTGGTTTGAAGAAAAAGAGAGGTAGACCAAGCAGGAGTGAGCTGGTGGCAGATAACGTCAAGAGTATTTTCCATAAGGACGACGAATTGTTGAGACCACAGAAGAAGCAGGACTCAGTTCCACCAAAAGCAAAAGAAACGGTATTGCCTAAACCTCCAGCAAAGTATCTACATTCAATTTTTGATCAGATTTATGACAGAAACTCCGTGCCCACGATTAGTGGGATACCCAAATCTGGAATCAAAGAAGATGAGTCCATGGTTTTTGAACCGCTCCCAATCCCTAGACTTGACGCCGATGGGAATATCGCTGACGAAGAGTACTTGCAGAAATACTTTGATGGTGTTGACCCTGGAAAGTACAAAGAAGGCAGGTTTTTGGACGACAAGGTGTTTTTCTTGGAAGGCGCTGAAGGGTATTTCGAACAGCAAAGCAGACGATACAAGATGCCCGCGACTTCATTATCATCTGTTGCGCCTGAATTGGACTTCAGCGAGTTCTACAATTTGGTGAAACTAGGCGACAACATCAGCTCGCACCACAAACAAGAACTCTGGGAGTTGCACAAATATTTGTATCACCAGTGGTGCTTTGAAATGACACAAGGGTTCAACCTCAACTTTTACGGCATTGGATCCAAGATCGATATCTTGAAAGATTTTGCCCAAAACTATTTTGGCAACTGGTGGTCCGAAGTGGTTGGCGAGGAGTTACCCAAGGTGCTCGTTATAAACGGGTACAACCCGGGATTAAACACGAGGAAGTTGATCAACGACATTGGATCTATCCTCGTCCCAGACGTGAACATCCCGAAACATAGCTCAGGAACGGTACAGTTTGTGGTGAATTATTTGGAAGAATCACGAGAGCCAGTACCCGAACGCGGGTTTCACGCGCCGAAGCTCTTGTTGATAGTTCATAACCTTGACGGTGAAGCGTTTCGAGTAGAGAAAATCCAAACGTTACTCGGCCAACTAATGGCGCTTCCCGAGGTGTGGGCTATGTCGTCTACTGATCACATCAACGCTCCGTTGTTATGGGACCTGTCGAAGCTAAAGAATATGAATTTCATCTGGCACGACTTGACTACGTTTTCGTCATACCAACGCGAATCGTCATTCAAAGACGTGTTGAACATTGGCCGATCCAAGAAATACGTCGGCGGATTAGGTGCGAAATTTGTTTTGCGCTCCCTTACCGAGAATCACCGAAACTTGTACAGAGAGTTGTTGATTGCGCAGTTGGAAAACATAGAGAGGGCCGCTCCTTCGGAAGGTGCTAGAATCGGATTGAAGGGTAACATCAAGGTGGCCGTCGAGCTAAAGGAGCTTTTCAACAAGTGTTTGAACGAGTTCATCACGTCCAACGAGATAACATTCCGTACATTTTTGAAAGAATACGTTGAGCACAAGATGTGTCAGTTGGTGAAGAGTTCTGCTGGTGTGGAGATGATCTTTGTTCCTTTTACATACGAGGAGATCCAGAGCATCTATAAACAGGAGTTTGAGTAGCGGAATCGAGAGATTTAGTGTAGGAGTATGTGTAACACAAAGAAATGTAACGTTGTCCCCTCTGGCATTTGTCGCGGTTTTTTTTTCTGTGATTGTGGGTTGCCCCTGAAAAGTGGTCCCCTATTTTGGTGGTGGTGGTGGTGGATGGATGGAGTGAATGACGTTGTGCTTCGTTCGCCCGGTCGTCGGTTGGCTCGTCTGCTTTGTGCGCCCAGAATCCCACGGCACACCACAGGGAGAGAGAGCTCTCATTTTTTTTCTTCCTTACAGTGTATCAATCTCGCTGGTACTTAATTTTCGATTCGAAAATTCATTTTTCTTTGCCAACTACGCCACTGTCCAAACCTAATACCATCCCATTCTAGCAATTCATTCTGTCACGGCTGCCAAGATGGGGAACTTTCCAAAGCTAGCCGAAGGCACCTCCCTTCAGGTCGGGAAGCACAAGGCCACCGTTGTCAAATACCTCTCCGAAGGAGGGTTTGCCCATATCTACAAGGTTACCATAGACCCGCCGGAAAACGACTCCAACATTGCCTGTTTGAAAAGAGTGCTCCTTCAGGACAAAAACGGGTTGAACGAGTTACGGAAAGAGGTCGAAGTCATGAAGACCTTGCGTCACAGTAGGAACATTGTCAGATATTACGACTCCCATGCGGAAAGATTGGAGAACGGCACTTATCAGGTCTTGGTGTTGATGGAATTATGCCCGAACGGATCTTTATTGGACTACATGAACCAACACATTAAAACGAAATTATCTGAACCACAAATACTCAAAATCATGTTGGACATCTGCCAGGGAATATACGAAATGCACAAGTTGAAGTTGATCCACCGTGATATCAAGATCGAGAATGTGTTGATAGATTCGAGAAACGGATTCCAGTTGTGTGACTTCGGATCCACCACAGTGCCCACAATGCCGCCTCAGGACCAACAACTGTTCAACTATCTTAGCCACGACATCCTTTACCACACCACCCCTCAGTACCGAGCCCCCGAAATGGTTGATTTGTACAGGGGGTTCCCAATAGACGAGAAAGCCGATATCTGGGCATTGGGCTGTTTCCTTTATAAATTGTGTTACTACACCACCCCATTTGAAGCAAATGGAGATATAGCTATCTTGCACGCTTCCTTCCAATTCCCACCGTTACCCGAATACTCTGGCGATCTCAAGAACCTAATAATCATCATGCTCCAGGAAAACCCGTTCTTCCGTCCAAACATCGTGCAAGTCACCATGTTGGTTTGCAAAATCATGAAGATTGACTTTGCCAAGTTGAAGTTGAAGGACTTCTACAACGCTGGTCCATACAATTTCCAGGCATTGCATGAATACCAAGTGCACAAACAGAATGAGCTTTTGAGACAGAAGCAAATGTACTACCAACAACAAGCACTTGCCAATTCGAAGAACGTCTTGCCCCCACAGGATCAAGGAGCGCCAGTTTCTGTACAGGCAACGCAGGCATCTGCTACAAGTTCTCAAGTGCCTGTGCCAGTGCAAGCTGAAGAGCTCAATGATGGCGTTGACGAACAGTACCAAACACCTCAGGCACAGACCACTGCTCCGACATCCGAGTTGTCACCGAAGGTCAAGGGAGCAAGTCTCCAGGTACCTTCAAGTATGACTGCCGGATCATCGGCAGAATCACTTGCTGGATTCAGCCTGGACGACGATTTGGCCAAAGATATCGCTGAAATTGAGAATTTGGAAGATGCCGAACAGAGGTATCCGTCATTGGATGAGTTTGACTTGCCAGATGCAGTGAGCCAAAAGAGTGCACCTCCTCTGAGACTGACGAGCATGAAGACGTCACAATCTGATGCGATTTCGTCTAAGAGCGCTGATGTCCTTGATGAAGTGGAAGCGCAGGAACAGTGCAACAAGAAGGAACAAGCGGAAAAATTAGCCGACGACATATTCTCAAGTGCTGTTGTATCACCTGTTGTTGAGAGCAAAGAGCAGTTTGATAATCCACCACCACAACCACCTGCACCCGCTAACGACGATGATTTGCTTGGATTGTCTCGTGACGTGGAAAAATTGAAAGTTGAGAACAACAACAGCCACCATCACCAGCAACAGCCAAGACCAATCCCACAACCAAACAAGAGTAGTAATAGAAACCCATTCCCATTCACACAACCAGCAAATGTTCCTCAACAAGAAAACAACCACGAACATACTGAGTCCAAGAAGAACAACCCATGGGGTGGCTATAGAGTGAAACTGGAGGAAGATTCTAACGCCTCTCAATCACCAGTGCAGGCAAATACGTCCCCACTCCAACAGAAAGTCCCAGTTATTGCCGTTCCTTCTCCACCGCAACAACAGGTTCAAGCACCGGTAACTTCCGATCCATCACCACCACAGCAACAGGTTCCAGGAGTTTCAGTTCCATCACCATCCCAACGTCCTGTACAGGTTGCGTCGGTGCCTTCACCTCCACAACAACAGACACAGTTGCATACTCAACCACAACAACCACCGCAACTACAGTCACAACCACAGGCATCAGTTGCATCTACCAATCCTCCAGAGCCAATACCAGTTCCAGCACCAGGACCTGCTCCATTTTCATATTTGCAGTACGCAAGCGGAACGTCTCCTGCAGATCCGGCCCCCGCTCCAGCTCCAGCTGCGGTTCCTCCACATATTGCCGCCCCACCACTTACAAACATCAAGTCATCTGCTAGTATTTTCGCAAACGCGGACGCGCCAGAGAAGCCCAAAGTACATATTCAGGAATCAAATTTAATTGACTTAGAGGTTGGTTTAGTGTCTGCTAGCACATCCCCATCTGTTGTCTACAACCAGTCACGGAATGACTCTGACATTTCGCTTATTGATATGGATGAATCGAAGTTGAAGCCAACCGAGAGCAGACCTAGCGCTGAACAAAACCGACCATTCAAGAAAAGAGTCACATCTTCCACCCACACTCCTTCCCAATTGAGTTTACAAGAAGAGGTCATTGACTTTGCCTCTGATGACGAGAACCCTGACAATGGTTCACACATGAACCGTCTTAAAATCAGAAGCTCATTGAGAAGACCTGGCAGGAGTAGAAAGTCCGGTGAGTACAAGAGAACCGAGAGTTTCAATGGGGAAACGGCAAAGAAGAGGCTCTCGTTTTTTGGCAGTTAGCTTTTGAGTTACCGTTATCTTATTTTTTATTATTCTTATAGATTTCTTTTTTATTTTAATCGATTTTTTATCACTTGATGTTATTCAATCTTTCGCATTTACATAGAGAAAGTGCTAAGTATTCCTATCTAATATTATAAAAACACATGTTGCAAACCTTTGTTCCTCTGGGTTATCGCAGTGGAAGCGCAGAGATCTTCCAGACGTCATTCCAGTCGTAAAAAAAATTTTCTCTCTTGGATTCAGTGCTGCTACAATCCATCTCTTCTTTCTACAACTCCCCCCTCCCCATCACACAACCAATGGAGACACTCAAGACACAGTTAAGCCAATTGTTATTATTGGTTCCACCGGAATCATTCTCCAACACCCACGACGCCCGCGTCGAGCAGTCCATCGCAAGGATACTAGAAGGCGGATCCGAGTCTCTTTTAGCAGTCGGTGATTTCAAAGAAGTTTCCCACTTGCCAGAACTAAAAGCCATCTTGGGGAAGTACCCAGAGACTCCTTTAGTTCAAGTCTTGGCTGAATATGTCAGCAAATTGGTGCAGTCGAATGACAAGTTCTTTGGAGAGGAAGGCGTTGTGTGTTCTCAGATCTTGGGCGTAGCGTGCTTGCAGTTGTTCATACAGGCAAACTTCACGGGTCCTCAGGTGGCAACTACTGCTATTTCGTTGTTGTTTCCAAGTGCCGATCCTGCCAAGCTACAGGCTGATGCGATTAGTCTATTGAATATCGAGGGCCAACAAGCGTATGATTTGATGCAAGAGCCAGTGTTTTTGATCTTGGCTGAGTTGATTTTTGAAAGATTGACTGAGACTCCATATGAGTACTCATTGTTCAATAAAGAAGTGGCAAAAAATACCGCGGAGCTATTAGAGTTTGTCACCAAAGGATCTCGAGTAGTTGATCCAGCTAAAGCCTCGCTTAATTGGTGGAGAGTCAGAGCTTTACAAGTTCATTCATCTGTGGTTTCAGAGCCACCAAGCATCATACTGTCAATCTGTGGCTTGTTACTCAACAACTCGTTGTTCAATGTTCTTGCGCCAACAGATGCGCCGGAACTAGAGAGATTGCTTCAAATACAGTACTTGTTGGAAGTGGCCAGGGTGCACATTCAGTCATCAACAGAACACGCTGCGGTACTGCCGTTAACCAAAGCCAAAACGATTTCCGAATTGCAGGTGTTGTTATCAGGTGCGAAAGCAAAGAGAACCAAGTATCAGAGTTTCTTCACCTCCAACTTGATCGTCTTGGCTAAGAGTAACATCACCACTATATATGACGTGGATACTACCGTGCCCGAAAGTTTCAACTTGGACTCCGACTTGCTTTTGGAGAAACCACAATATGAATCCTTGGAAGATCTCGATGTTGAGATCGAACAAGATACGAAGAGGGTGCGGATTGATTCGCTGTTGCTAGATCAAGAGGACCAAGAGGCAAAGCTCCTCCCGATAGCAATGAAGCAAGAAGACATACCTGTAGACTTGAAAGAGCTTGATCCAAACGACCAACCAACTTTGAACAACCTCGATAACTTGCAATTGTTGTTGAGATTGACTGTGTTGAAACAGACATCGCCAGCCAATGATCCATTGGTTGAAGAAGAATTGATGGCTTTGGTTGGAAGAGTGTTGTACGCAACCGCCGGAAAAGTCAACTGGACTATTTTCTCACGTGCACTTTGGGAAAGATCGTTATTAGAAACAGGAAAGTCTCGTACCATCGAAAGAGGCATTTTGCAAATGACGTCGTTGATTGAAGAAATGGGTATTAAGATCAAGACCAGAATTATCCCAGAAGCACAACAAGAAGATCCGAATGCCGTTACTGCCCTGAGACTCAGATTTATCCATCAATTGCCATTGCTACCTCAGTGGTCCATGGATGCTAAACTTGCAGAGAAGTACATGTCTTTGGGTGTTTTGAAATCCGCCATTGAGATATACGAAAGATTGCAGATGCATTGTGAAGCTGCATTGTGTTACGCTGCTGTTGACAATGAAGCTGAAGCAGAACAAATCTTGCTTAGCCGTTTGCAAACTCACCCAGATGACGCAAGAGCAATCTCTATCCTTGGTGATATCAGACAGGACCCATCGTTATGGGAGAAAGCATGGGAAGTTGGCCGTTACGCCAAAGCTAAAGCATCGTTGTCCCATTATTACTACAACCAGAAGAACATCGAGTTGGCCGTGAAGAACATGTTCGACTGTCTTTCTGTCAATCCATTGAGTTACGAGAACTGGTACTTTTACGGTTGTTGCGGACTTGAGTCTCAGCAGTTTGAGTTAGCATCTGAAGCATTCACCAGATGTGTGTCTCTTGATGAAACCAACTCCTATGCATGGTCTAACTTGGCAAGTGCTTTATTGAAGCTCGACAAAACCAAACCAGCTTTCAACGCCTTGAAGAAAGCTATCAGATGCGGTGGCGAGAATAGAAAGTCCTGGAGAATCTACGAAAACTACATGCTTGTTGCCATTAAGCTCAATGAATGGAATGACGTGTTGTTAGCATGTCGAGAATTGATTGACATCAAGAAAGACGAGGGTGACGCATCTATTGATATCCCCGTGTTGGAGAAACTAGTTGAGATTCTTGTGTCGGAACAGTATCCAACTGAAGAAGGCGCCAGATTGACTCATTTCCAGAGTGAGTGCATTGACTTGGTGTGTAATGTCTTACCCAAAGTGATCACTTCGTCTGCTCGTTGCTGGAGAATAGTAGCCAGAGTTGAATTGTGGAGAAAGAGGCCATGGGCAGCGTTGGAGTACCATGAAAAGGCATATAGAGTCATGGTGCACAACCCTGAATTAGAGTCCAGTGAAGCTGTATGGAATGAAGTAGTCGATGCTTGCGAGGATCTCGTCAGTGCGTTCGAGTCACTTGGAGAATTACCAGGTAAGCACGGAGCCGGCGATGTGGTTTGCAAAGACTGGAAGTACAAAGCCAGAACTACAGTCAGATCGTTGATGTCTAAAGGTAAAGACATGTGGGAAGATTCGCCAGGCTGGGAAAGACTACAAGCTATGAAAGAAGACCTATCTAATTCTAGAAACTAATTTGCATCACTGATAATACTAAAGCAATCAAATCCAAAGGACGCAATACGTTTGCTGTTTTCCTTTTTGGACACTTCGTCGCGGGTGAGGAATCGTGATACCAAACTGACTGCCAAAAGCACCGATTGTCTAGCTGTATTACCGTACCATTTTAATAGATAGCATAGAGAATATAAAATTGCCTGGCTCTTGCCATTTTCGATCCACAACTGGACCAACAACCAGTTCTCACACACGCCAAACACAAAAAGGAAGTAGTTTCTATAAGGAATGGATCTCTTTGTGATTTCAAAATCAAACACCCCCAACAAACTAAACACCGAATGAAGCAACAACAATGCAATCTTGGACGTGCTCTCCTTCGTCTCAAATATCAACTCGGTGATGATGAACATGCACGTATTATCCTGCTGCAAGAACTGTAGCAACGCCGGGTTGGCTCTGAACCGCGGCGAGTTTATCCGATACCTGAACCGGAACGACTTCAAATAGTTAGTGATCTGGTTCACCAAGACGCTGGCAAAGCGGCACGAGGACGTGATGATCAACACGACGAACGCGTTATAGGACTTGTCGTCATTGCTACCAGTGTATTTCAAGAAAATCCATATGACGCTGGTGACGATGGCGATGATGTTGCAGCTGAACCAGAAGTCGTAGAAGGATCCTTCGTTCTTGTAGAAACTAAAGATGATTTTTGATATTTCTTTCTGGAAGGTCTGGTAGTTGAAGTGCGTGATGGCGTAGTACACGCTGGTGAGGAAGTACCGGTAGAAGTGGAAGATAGGGATCACAATGGACAATTCTGGGATGAAGGTAATGATGTATTTGGATATGGACAGGAATGATATCATTGTTGTGGCGGGGGAAGCTGGCTTGACGATAAGGCTGCAAAAAAAAAGAAGAAAATAGACGACATAAAGAAAATCTGATGCAGCACAGAAACAGCAGAGAATCTTTTTGTCCTTTTGTTGTGCATTACATTCCTGGAGTAAGGGGGCGAGGAGGAGGGAGGGACATTGGATTGTTTTTTTGCAGCTGGTTTTGTTTGGCGGGCGGTTAATGTGTTGCATGTGCCTGAGATCACGTTACCTGTTTGTTTGGTGCTGCGGCTTTCTTCAGCCGCGGTCATGTTTCCTCTGAGATGGGGACACGTCTTTTTCTGTATGTTCCTGCATCTAGACCATGTCCTAGGAGGTTTTTTGAAACTGAACACGAAACCAACTTTCTCGTTTTTGTTGTCGCCTCTGGTGGTTTGTTGTTGTTGTTTGTTGCTGTGTGTGTGTGAATTTTTCTCACTCCTTTAACCAATTATAGAAAAAACCTGAAACTATCCCACCCAACCACGGTTGTTTTCTCAAGAACCACAGGGTTACTTTATTTGCTATTCCTCCTTGTACTGGTCTGTCTTGGGTTAGACTCACTATTTGTTTTGATTCATTTATTCACATATCACATATCACATATTTCACACACACACACATATACTGTAACACCATTCCTACCATCGCCATGGAAGATAAGTATATCGGGCTTGCCTTGGCCATGTCATCATCGTTAGCCATAGGTACTTCATTCATCATAACCAAAAAAGGGTTAATGGACGCATCCCAGCGTGCCGGAAACACCAACGGAGCCCAGGCTCTGGACTACCTACAGAACCCAATCTGGTGGGGTGGTATGATCACCATGGCCATTGGAGAAATCGCCAACTTTGCCGCGTACACCTTTGCCCCCGCCATATTGGTGACCCCATTGGGTGCCTTATCTGTCATTATCGGTGCCGTGTTGGCGGCTATTTTCTTGAAAGAGGAATTGGGAACCTTGGGTAAAATGGGCTGTGCTATTTGTCTCATGGGGTCGGTCATCATTGTGTTGCATGCTCCTCCTGACAAAGAGGTGCAAACTGTCGATGAGATTTTAGGTTATGCTACCCAGCCAGGGTTCTTGTTTTACTGTGTTGCAGTCACACTCTATTCCTTGTTTATGATTTACAAGATTGTTCCTAAATACGGAAACACCAACCCAATGATTTACTTGTCGATTTGTTCATCGGTGGGTTCAATTTCGGTGATGTCGATAAAGGCTTTTGGTATTGCTTTGAAGTTGACGTTGGGCGGGAACAACCAGTTCACTCACGTCTCCACGTACTTGTTTTTGATTGTGGTTGCCTTGTGTATTGTCACCCAGATGAACTATTTCAACAAGGCATTGGACCAGTTTGACACATCGATCGTTAACCCATTGTACTACGTCACATTTACCACGTTCACGCTTGCTGCGTCGTTTATTTTATTTAAAGGATTCAATACTTCGTCAGCCGTGGACATCATTTCGTTATTGATTGGGTTCTTGATCATTTTCAGTGGGGTTTACTTGTTGAACATTTCCAGAACAGAAGACTATGGCAAAGACAGAGAGATCTTTGGCGTCCACTCCTCCAAAGACATGGCACCACTAGATAACGGCGTTGGTGGATTCTCCACTGTTCGTAGATCCATGCAAGCCAACAGAACAACCGAATACGATGCCGAAGAAAGCGTGGGATTGAGGAGATTCGACAGTTTTGAAATAGATAGTGGCGATGAAGACTCAAGAAATTATAGACATTAAAAGTAAATAGAAAAAAAACCAGTCAAAAAGAATATTCCATTACACTCATACAAGAATCAAGACTATAACATGTATTTTTTTATCAGTAAGAAAATGTTAAAACAGTTTCCTCTATCTATAATACTTACATGTAAACAAAAGAGTTATAAATTAAGAAAAGAACAATGTACAAAATACAGGTAATGCAGCGGTAGTAATCATCATGATGGGTGTGTATGTGTTTGTATGGCGTGTGTGTTTGTGTGTATGCCAAATCTAAATATCATCGATATCCAATTCATCTTCATCTTCATCCTCGTCCTCGTCGGCTCCACCGAACTCGAAGTTGACATTCTCATCATCATCGCCACCGAACGTATCAGTTTCGTTAATCTTAGCATTCTCAGGCAACTCACCGACGTTCTTCAACGTTCTAGCCTCATCTGAGTTATACTTGTGAACCACATCACACTGATCATCCTGGAAATCTCTCAACGAGACCAAGATGATATCACCTTGACCCATCCACACCTTCTTTCTCAACTTTCCTCTAATGTGTCCCATTCTCTTGATGCCATCGAAACAACTGACCTCGATTCTTCCGTTACCCAACATCTTGGTGATTTGAGCATACTCTTGGCCCTCTTCTTTATAGATCAATTCTCTCTTTTGACCACTGTTGTCGTTCTTTCCTCTTCTTCTGTTCTTGCCTCCTTTGCCTTTGCCTGATGATTTACCCATGGTGGAAATGTCGTTGGTATCTTTTTAATGACTAATAGGAAAAAAAGACCTTGTAACAGGTTGTGTTTCAAAAAGAAGGTTTGCTTTTTCTTCTTTTAGATGAAAAAAATTTTTACTTGCCTGCATAGAACACAAAGATCACGTGAACCATTGCTCGGAAAATGATATCACCATACACAGAGCAAAAAAATATCAGCATCAAGGTTGGCAAAATACATACAAGGAAACATCACACACACACACACACCCCCCCCATCATGGACTCATTCGACATAGCGAGCAAGTTACTACAGATGCTCCACAGCATCTCGCCCCAGCTCCAGAACATCACCAAGATAGTCCACTTTGCGTTAAAGAACCACAAGCTCGAGGACTACTTGCTCCCGACGATAATCGATGTGATTGACGACAAGCAGCTCGACAGCAGTGTCAAGTCGAACGTGTTCCAGTTCATCGAGCTCCTTCTTATCGAGTCGTACCAGAACAAGGACAAGTTCAATGGCGCGTACGTGCACGGATTGATGCAGAACTTGCCGTATATTATCAAACAGGTCATTGTGAACAAGTCCAACTTGCACAACACGTACTTGAGCCTATGCAACATCTCGAAGGTGTTTGACGTGGACTGCGATGAGTATATACTGCGGTTCAGCTGTGATTTGTTGACGGAGGAAGATCTCGTGAAGATAGCGAATAACGAGGAGTTTGAGCAGGAGGAAAAGTCAAAGGAGAAGGAAGAGGATTTGGTCAAGTGCTGGAAGATATTGTTGCAGGATAAGAGACAGAGCCAGTATGAAAGGGCAAGGTTGTTGAAGCACGGCGACCTGACTGCTGATATCGTGGACGAGGACCAGATGTTTAGCACTAGGGATAAGACTAAACCCGAGACAACAAAGTTCTTGTCCAAGAGGCAAATATTGGCCAGAATGGAAGATGACAGAGAGGTACACAAGCGCTCGAAGGAGAGTTTCTGGGTTGTCAATAGAGATAAGGACAAGAATGCTAATTTCATAACTGAGAACGAGTTTCTAGATCACTACTGGAACAGGTTTCAGCCGCTTGATGAAAAGGAAAACAACGAGTTTTTGGATTCATTAAAAGATATGAACGATATGGTTAGGTGTAGCTATAAAGATAAGTATTAATCATTTAATATACAGAGCAATTCGTTGATACCACGAACGCCATACCTAGCAGCTGTCTTTGTTTCTGAGGACGAGGATATTAATGTCACCGTGAGCGTCAAACCAATATCGTCTTTCAAGCAATTCACATACTCATAGTTTGATTCATCAATAGAAGTCAAACCTCCGCTATAAAGCACAGCAGCGACTTGATGGTCTCCTCGTAATACAGCATCGTCCTTTATGGGTTGTTGGTAATCGCTGATGTGAGAAACAACATAATCCTCGTCTTGGTTGGAGTCATAACACGACAAGATGAGGCGAATTGCCTTCAAGTTGATTTGGTTCTTTTGCACAATCACCAGGTTTCTCACCGAGGTAGCATGGATTCCTTCGCCGTCATACAACGTGTTAATATGTTGAATGGTTTCACCCATGGCGTCCAAAGAACGCTCACGGTCTTCGACAAACGACTTTCCCGCATGGAATCTAATCGTAGCGTCTTGCACCTCGCAGAATGACCCTGGCAACCGTTCAACTTTAGAGTCGATAAGTTTGATAATCTCTGGCATCCATGTGTTCAATTCTTCCTTGTCCGTCAACGAAATCCAATCTTTGGCGCCAATGAGTTTAACAAAACTACCATTTTCGGCCATCAACCCAATCTTGGGGAATCGTTTGAACATGATGTCCAAGTCTGGTCTTTGCAAATACGACAACAAGTAGACATACGTATCTGGTCTCTCAACCAAGTCCGACAACAATCTCACTAGTCTTGTAGGTTCAACGACATTAACTTTGCCGGAAACCAACCCTGTCGTGCTACCTCTCGTGGAAGAAGTTGACGAACTAATCTCCAACGCCAATATGATGATCTTTTTACCATTCACATTGGCAAATGTCTTAAAGACCTCTTTCTTGAACGGAATCAAGTTGCAACTCTTGGCGTGGTCAACGTCCCATGAGCTCTCAATAGTGTCCAAGCAACACTCAACCCAATGTTTGGAATCACGGGTTAGAACAATGTTGTAGCAATTCTTCCAACGCATCTTCTTTTCCTCGGGCGACATGGTCAACAGCTCCTTGAAGGTCTCTGAAAACTTTTTGATATCCCATGGATTGATCAAAAGCGCTCCTTCACCCTTGCACAGCAATAAATTCGACGAACCAGTAAACTCCGAAAGCATTAAAGGTGACTTCTTGTCTTCGCTGGCAGTGATAAACTCATGGCAAGTCAAATTTAAACCTTCTCTCATGGAACTGACAACAAACACATCGGCCTCGCACTGCAATGCTAAATATTGATCAAAGTCAATATCTCTTTGTAATAAAACAACTGGCTGTGTAACAGAGATGTTCTCTGGTAATGAATTAATTCTAGAAACAATCTTCATAACTTCCAGTTCATAATCTGGATCAGTGGCTGATCCAATGCAAATTTGAATAAGTACAGTTTTTTCAATATACTCTGGGTTGTTTGTTAAAAACATCTCATATGCTAATAATTTTTGTTTTATGCCTCTTAATTTGTCCAACTTGTCCCTGCTCACAATCAAGTACTGGTTGCTCCATCGTTCCTTGATCAAAACACGCCATTCCTTAACCAGCGTGCTGTGCACAGTTTCCAAGACAGACTCGGCATCAATGCCAACGGGGATGGTAGCAGTAACTGTGAAATTCCCGTTGTAGGTCACTCCTAGTTCGCTCGTATCTGCTAGCAATAAACGGTTGCACGTTTGCAAGAAATGACGCACGTACTCGTTGGTCTGGAACCCAATGCAATTGGCCCCCAACATCCCTTCCAATAGCTGGTTTCTCTGAGCAAAGCAACGGAACACTTCCGAAGAAGGAAACGAAACATGCAAAAAGAACCCAATCTTGGCGGTTGGCAAGTTTTCGCGGACCATTTTGGGGACAAGCAACAAGTGATAATCATGAATCCAGACTTTTGTTTCTTCGTCATTCAATTTTTCATACGTTTCGACAATCTTGTCCGCAATCAACTCATTCATCAAAACATAGTGACCCCATGAATGATCTTCAAATGCTTTTGACTTTGGGTCGTCTGGAATCTGATAGTGCATAGTTGGCCATAAAATTTGTTTGCAGAAGGACTTGTAGTGGCCCTCAAAAGTCACGTCATCGGGGAACACGGCTTCGCAGTCATACTCTTTCGACAACTTGTCTGAAATCTCTGACTTTACTCGTAGTGAGACATCGTCACTTGGCATGGCGACAATGCCGACCCATTTAGCTTCGTCCATGATCCCCGACTCGACAGCCATATTCACGGCTTTGGTTAACGACCCATTGCCATGTTCAGTGTGATCGATGGTCCATGGTGCAACGTCAAAGATATTCTTCTGGGACAGAAACTGAGCCTCGACACCAGGTCTAGAAAACCCACCAAAGGGAGCCAATTTCGATCTTCCGTGGACCATGTCATTAAAATTGTGGTCAAAATCGTCGTCTTCTAAGCTCGATGGTAATATCACGGTACTGTCCATGGTGCCGTCTTCAGAAAGCAATGAATTGGCACTGCTATTGCCATGGAACGTAAACAATGCTTTGCTGAAAGAACTGCGCCCCCCACCACCACCACCGCCTAATCTGTTGTTTGGAGGGGGCGCCAATGGTGTTGGGGCATGGCTTAAATTAGGGGTTGAATTTGCGGCAAGATTGACCTGTGATCTGCTGAACCCCGGGAGCCCCATGTCTTCGTTGGGTTTCTTGCCGTCAACTATCGAGCTGCCCATCTTGTTATACCTTGATTTGGGTTGTATAAACTGGTGCTCTGACTTGGCTGATGATCTTCGATTGTAGAAAAACCCTTCCGGAGTATCGGATCGTTCAAAGGGTTTGTTGTCTGATAGGGCGGAAGTTGTTGTTGATCTTGGCTGCGGAGTTGGTTGCTTGGACAACGATGGGAGAATTGATAGCTGGGTTGACGATGCCGTTGTGCTTGGTGTTGACGTTGACTGGGGGATTTCAAAGCTGGTTGCATCCTGCTGGCACAAGTCCAAATCCGATGAATCTGCCTGGAAATGCACCGTATATGGTAGGAATCTAAAGAGTTAATTGTGTCTGTTAGTACACTGAACCAGTCAATGGGAGGATAGTATCGAAGGTGAGTATACATACAATGATGCTATAATTACTGTCATGTTGCTAAAGGATTGGTGCCAATTGGTGGAGAGAAGGAGCCTTTGTTTGTGACAGCCAAAAAGGTAAATGTAAAAGAAAAGAGAGAGAGAGAGAGAGAAAAGTAGGGGGCTAAATGGAATCAAACTTTTTTCTTCTTCTTCCCTATTTTCTTCGTCCTTGTGTTCTTGTTTATTGTCTGTAGTCTGCTGCCCCCAATGCGGGCTGGTGCGTGCGTGCATCGTAGGGTCGGTGGTTTCTCCCGCGGTGGAATTCATGCGACAGAACAAATCAGTCCATTGTGCATTCATTTGTCTGGCGGGACCGCCACGCCCCCTGATGTGCCAGCAAGCAATCCTCCCTCCAAAAAAAGAAAGCAAATATAATAGAAGCTTGCTCTCTACACACTGAACTACGTAACAACTTCCATTTCTTCGTCGTCATCGTCCCCGCCTTCTTCTGATGAAATATCTGACACCTCTTGCGCATTGATTGGATCAGGCGACATGCTGCCAAAATGAGCATTCAACTCGTCTTCCAAGTTTAAATCTATTTCATCTTCCTCCTGCGGTTTTGTTTCTGTTGTCACGGTGGGCAGAAGAGACATCACCTGACGCTGCGGTTCTTCTTCCGGTGGTTTCTCTTCTGCTGGCTTGTCGCTATTCTGCACAACCACTAATGCTCGTTCCCCTTCCTGGGGCTTTTCGGGGACGTCAAAATTCAATTCCTCTTCCATTTCAGCGTCATCGTCACTTTCGTCACTCTCAGATTGGTTTAAAGTGGGGAAATTGAAGGCAATCTCGTTCTGCTGTTGTAATTCCTTCTCACGACGTGCTTGTTCTTCACGAAGCTGTTTGATCTTCTCCTGTTTAGCAACCTCTGCTTTTCTGACGGACACAATGACCTCCTTGAACCCGTCTGATATTATATCCTGGAAATACGTGTTGATTTCAGCCGTGGGTTTCCTGGTTGCATATGGAGAATAGTACAACTCTGCCTTCATGTAGATGTCATTCTCTCTGGCTTTATGATGATCCTCTAGTTTCTTTTCCTTCTTAAGTGCCAACCTCTTTCTCTTTTGCGCATACTCCACAATATCAAACTTGAAATCTTCCTTCACTTCCGCCTTAGTAGCTTCTTCCTTGGTTGGCACTGTCGGCACATCCTTCTTCGGTTCTTCCTTCACCTCAGGTATTTCCACTTTCGGTTTCTCTTCTTCCTCTACCCCAGGAGTACCCACATTCCCCATTTCCTTCAACTCCTCCTCAAACTTCTTCCTCCATTCAATCTCATCGTTCTCAATCAACTTATACAACGAGTCCTCCGTCATCCGCGACTCCAGCACCAACTTCATCCTCAACTCCTTCAAGTCAGTCAAGGGCTGACTATACTCCGGGGTCGATTGGTACGTGTAATCAGGTGGCAAATCAGGCAAATACGAAGGGATGTATCGTGGCTTGGAGTTGTTTAACGTCGGTAATAACTGCATGATTGAACTCTGTTCGAAAAATGGCCTCGACTGATCATCTTCGTCTGGGACTTGTTTGGGTTTGTCTGTTAGGAGTTGCGAGAGCTTTTGGGAGTACGGGAACGCTTTGCTCTTCTCGATTTCGTCTATGAGGTCGTTGTTCTTGATATGTTTGAGCTTGAGTAATAGCTTTACGTCGGATAAGGAAGGCTGGTGCCGACGCTGTATTCGAGTATATGTTGATAAGTCTGCCGTTAGATCTTGGATAAATTGTATTGAAAGTTCTGTTAATTGATCAAGGAATTCTCTTGAATATGAGTAATCTTTCGATTCTAAGATAGAACCTATTGTCTTTTCAAGTATTAGATCCATTGTGGTGGGCAGTTGGTGCTTGTACCTTGTTGATACTTCCTGCCCACTTTTTTTTTCTTACACCCATGGTTTTTTTTTCAACTTGGTTGCCGCATTGGTGCTCCAAATCTTAACTGCTAACAAACTTCTCTTTTACATTATATAACATATACACACAAGACAAGCGATCCGATGCCATTGGTTCAGGTTAGTTACCGCCTAATAAATACTCAATTGCACCCTGGACACTACCTCCTGTTCTTCTTAAAGCTTCTACGTTTCTATCAAAGTCATAAAATCCCATATCGTTCAATTGTCTCAATTGGCTCTCGTATCTTTCTTCAGGAGGTCTATTGTCGCCTGGGCCAGCTGGTGCAGCACCACCAAACAAAGCCAGTGGGTCAATTGGTGGAACACCGTTAGGGAACAAACCAGCAAATGGGTTAGCGGCAGCGGCACCACCAGCATTGGCGTTAGCGTTAGCGTTGTCTCCAGTGGTTGCATTTTCACCACCTGCATTTTCACCACCAGCAGCTGGGTTGGCACCAGGAGCAGGGAACGCACTCTGGGCAGCAGCATTGCCACGGTTCATCTCCATCATGCTTCTCATCATCTGTGGGTTTGAAATCATCTGTCTAAAGAAAGGACTCTGTAACATTTCTCTCACTTGCGGACCCATGGCTCTCAACTGTGGGTTTTGCTGGATCATGAAATCTAACATCTGTGGATCAGACAACATCGCCTGCATCTGTTGTTGGAACATCGGGTTCGACATCATCGAGTTCAATTGGTCTGGATCTGGCAAGTTGCTGTTCATGCCGCCGTCCGGTCCAAACATCGAGGCCGAAGGTAACTGGCTGTATCCGGCGTAACGGGCACCGGTTAAATCAGCTAACGGGTTGAATGACCCTTGTCCGGCTGCTATATTTGATGGCACCGAGGACGCGTTTGCTGTGCTTGATGGGGCTGTGGAAGAGGTGTTTGCGGCTGTAGTCGATGCATTGGCCGTGGATGGAGATGCAGCCGCAGCACCTGAAGACGAGCTGGCACCAGCACTTCTAACCAAGTGTATAGTGTGTCCGTTCTGAACTTTGTAGGAGGCAACGGTTTCGCCGTCTTTTAACACTTTACCCGAGTAAATCAATCTTTGACTGGCGGCAGGTATTTCGGCTTTCTCTGCAACCAAGTTCTTCAATTCGGCAACTGTGATGGTTGGATCGAAGGTGAGCTCGTACTTCTTGTCACCTGATGATTTGATTGTGATGGTAATTGATTCAGACATCGTGTATAGATGTAGGTGTAGGTTGACTGTCTTCTATAGGTGGTATGTTGTAGTCAACGTTTTCGTTTCAGTTGGTGAGAGGAGAGAGAGGGAGAATAAATTTGCCATTCAAAATTTTTCTGCTGTTGGAGATTTGACTGAGAAACGCAACGGAGCCCCCAGTCACACAAGGTGTCAAATATCTGATGAATGAATGTGTATGTGCCCTAATAAAAAAACTACTAACTACTACTCTAAACAAATCAATAAAAACTAAACAGAAAGCATAGTAATAATATATGAATAACGAACTGAAGTATTCTAATAATAAAACAAAAAAAACCAATACCTCTTCCATTTCAATACTTGGGGGAACTCAAGATTTAGGAAGCACTTCTACCCTCCAGCCACATGCAATGCAACTATACCCTTCAATACCATCCTCAAACGTCTCCATGCCTTTGCTTTGCATCAATGTCCACTCACCCTTAGCTGGGATCTTCTTACACTTTTCGTTCAAACACCTAGCTTTCGTCTTCTTGTATCTCAACCCACACGAGTTACACAACTGGCCCTCTTTGATGGACCACGAAGGTCTCCAGCACGGAGATTGGTCAGATCCACATGAGATACATACTCTTGGTGCGTGATGATGGTGGTGGTGGTGGCTTCGAGGTGGGGACTTCAACAAGTCGGATCTTGATTTCTTGGATGATGAAGGAGGCGTGATTGGAATGAATTTATGCGTAGACACTATTGGTGGTTGTTCTGGTTGAACTGGTTGTGGAGGTGGCTGAGTGGTGGTTGGTGTCTGTTGTTGTGGTTGACTGAATGCAGAAGGAGTGGCTGTGGCAGTGGCGGGTATGTTTGAATTATGCAAGAATGTATATGGAGCCAATTGTGGGATAATTGGAGCTACTGTTGGCTGGATCGGAAGTGATTGTATTGTAGGAACAACAGTGGTGGCAGGTGGTGCAGGTGGCTGCTGTTGTGGGAGTGGTGGCACGGCAATTGGCTGTTGCACTTGCTGTGGTTGTTGGATTTGGCGCTCTTTCAATTGTAATAATGATTCGGCAGCCAATTCCAAATACTCTGGATAATGCTTGACATCGTTCAAATACGTCTTGTTCAAGTATGTGTAGTTTGATTCGTATGGGAAGTTGATCTTTCTGTATGAGCTTCCATTGTTGATGCCAGGATGTTGGATCTTTGATGACAACTTGGAGTCAAATCTTGGTTTGGCATGGTCGTTCAAGTAGTTGTATTGATTCAAGTGGAAATGCTTGGATTCTTTAGCAATCTTGTCCAACAATCCATACCTCCAGTTCTCGTCAGTTGGCTTGTAAGTATCGAAATAGTCCAATGACACAGTTGGAACAATTGGCTTCAACTTGATAGGAGCCTTAGAAGTAATTGGAGCCAAGCCATTCAAGGCATCCGAGATACTTGGCAACTTGACTCCCCTCTGGGAGTTTGGAGTAGAAGATGCAGTAGTGGAGCTTGCTGGTGCCTCGGATGGGAAAGTAATTGGCGATTGTGTGGTGGCAATTGGGGAAGACGATGGTGACAATGGGTTAGCAAACTTTCTATTTGGGGAAAGAGATCTAGATCTCAATTTTGTGGTTGTTGGCTTGACCAAATTTTTGATAACAAGGGGGTGCATGGAAGTAGTGTATGTGGATCCCTCCAATTTTGCAGTCTCGTAAGGGGGAGAAGGAGGAGCGGTTCTAGCCCTTTTGTTGGCACTGCAATTGCTGGTTGCGGGACTGCTCTTGTGATCATTGTTGTAGGTGGAGGACGATCTCAAATCGTCACTGTAAGATCTCTTGCAATTGTTCAATCTGATAACCTTGGCTTCTTGGATTAGCTCAAAACTGCGGGATCTGATATGGGAGGAGGCTTCTGATGCTGCTGCTGCTGTTGCTGACGCAGGAGTGGGGCCTAAATGATCGTTAAACATGGCAGAATGTACTAGACTCATATCGTGTGGATTATGCTTGCAATTGTTGTTGTTGTTTGTGGGAATGGTGTTAGCGTCGGTGTTGTTGTTGCTGGGGATATTTGGTAGCTTGGACAGGGTGGATTAACTTTTTCTTTTGTGTATGGGGGAACAAAAACGAAAGCCTCTAATGGTAGAAAACTAGCTATAAAAAGCAAGGCAAAGAAAAACGGGGGAAAAAGGAAGGAGGGTGAATATTATATTTAAATGCTGTCAGATCAAATTGAGCTCCAAAAGATCTTTTGTGAAAAACTTGAAAAATTGTGGAAGGAAATTTTTAACCCTGGAGGACAATGGACGAAAGAAAATGGAAAAAAAGAATGGGAAAAAAAAGCAAAAGACAAACTGCTGATAGCTTTTTCACTCTAGTGATATTCCAAGTTCTTATTTAGGAAAATTAATTAACTTTTTAAGGAGTTGGGTTGTGTCTGTGTGAGATATTTAGACTTTTTTTGTGTAAGTGAATGAAATTGTGGGATTCCTTTCTTCTGCTTTCAAACAATGCGAGGTTTCTTTTTACACTCCCTGTTTTTTTTTTGTCTTTGTAAACGAACGTGTAATCGGAAGTGGAAGTGGAGTTGCCTGGAGGGAAAAAAATGAAGGGGTGTGGTGGGAAGGCGGGATGGTAGATGTTAGGTTAAGGAGTGCAGGAAATGATGAGGTGTGAAAGATAACAAAGGTTGAGATATTTTTAGTTTCTTTTTTGTTTTTGTTGATCCTTGAACGAATGAACGAAGGGGAATTTAAGAACGAACGAACGAATGAACGAGAGTGGTGGGAATTGCTGGAGCAAGAAGTTGGATCTTTTTGGTAAAACGTGAAGAGGGGGGAGAGGAAAAACCAGACGGCAGAAGAATAGAGGAATTTGCCATGTTATTTATACCAGACTGCTGGCAATAGAGATGTTACTGGCTAACCCAAAGTGGTTGCGTAGTAGGAATGGTAACAAAAAAATTTTTTTAAGGTACATATCATCATCGATTAGATATCGCACTGATTTTGTTTCATGGCAAGCCATTTTTCTATTCTGTAGAATTAGTGATCCAAAGAAGCAAGAAGACAGGATGGGTTTTGTGGTTGGGTATTTGCTTTTGTTTCTGATCGTGTAAAAATAATCGACAAGAAACACAATGTGACCCGACGGCTAGGTTACGTTACTCTTCCTGATTCAGCTGAAAATGTTCTAAATTTGGTTACAAGACCCAGCAGAAAACCTGGTGGGGGCACGTCCACCCTCGCCCTCCCTCCCCCATTCTCTGTACAAAATCAAAAATGTCAGCCTGAGATTCTCCCTTCTCTTCTCCAGCCAACCAGCAATCCCGAGGGAATAATAGAGAGGGTTGCCTGGGATTTTCTTAACTTTTCTTTGATTTGGCGGGATACGCGCTCTTTCTCTAAAAATAGCACCGTGTTATTGACCAGTAATCGAACTGGAGTGGTAAATGGCCTCCGTTGCCGTGTTTCTACAAGAGTGCCTCCTTCTCAGAGGGTTTTCTGTCTTCTCCTCCTCGTTCTCCCTCCACCAGCCAGATTCTAACCAATCGCCGCAAAATCACACCGCGGAATCTTATTTCACTCTGTTGTCTGGCTGTTCTAATTTTTTTTGAGTTTTTCGCACGCAAAATCACCTGCGAATCAAGCTACGTACAAAATCAAACCATCCCTCCACTCGCAAAACGAGAAAGATGGCTGGTGATAGAACAATCACAATGCAAGTCATTAGACAGATCATAACACGGAGACGGAGGGAGAGACAGAGACATGGTGCTGGTTGATTCAAGGGTTCATTTTCTATAGATACGTGCATTGCATAACTCTACCTACATACTTAACAAGTCCGTCTCTTTAAGCTTTCACATTCACTCTTCATCCTTCACTTCACACACACACACACACTTATGTGGCTTGCCGTTGATGTGTGTGTATGATACTTGGAGTTTTCTTTTTTAAAAATAGAACTTCGTTGGAAAAGCACCAGGGGTTCTGATCAAAAGGCAAAAAGCACCCAGTGTTTACTTTTTGATTTCTTCTTCGGCCTTATGCTCAGCTGCTTGGCCACCAATACCACCAGCAACACCCAATCCGATGTGGGAAGCTGCGCCGCCACCTACTTTATCGGCGACTTTATTACCGGCAATACTTCCGGCAACTGAGGAAGCGATGTCTTTGACGAATTGACCTTTATCTGACATGGTGTGAGTTTATTTTTGGGTTTGGATGTAGTTGTATGTGAGTTGCAAGTTTTCCATAAAAGTTTAATACTTTCGCCGTGGTCTTATACTAGGCGGGAGAGCCATAGTACGTTGATAACTTTGATTGCTATCAATTTCAAACACACCCGGCACATTTCCACAGCCTATGGATTCCGCGTCCTAAGGTTGCTGCGGTATGGAAGAAGCCCAAATTAATGTGCATCGTCTTATAATTAAACAACCCTTGTTCCCATGTGAACTGTACCGTGCCTCTCCCCCTATTTCTCCTTTTCGACCTAATTAAACAGTTTTCCTCGAGACTTGAACAATAGGGGGTAGACAAGTTGGTGATCGCTTTGACGGGTTTCACGCGTTCTGCAACCAACACTGTTCTCACCCATCGAAAAAAAAAACGGGGAACCCGAAAATAAAAATTTTCAAGGCAGCCAATATCAACGACCGTTATCATTACCATCACCATCACAATGAATCAAGACCCAAGTATGTAACTACATCGACACATCATCACCTTCACAACTATTGACTAACACTGTTCCAGCACAGAAAATCGAGCCCTTCCTTAAGAACTTTCTCGCATCGCTCGATACCCAATATACCCCGACTCCAGCATCCACAATCGAGCAGTATGCGCTCCAGCTCGGGTCGCCACTCAAACGAACAAGCAGCATCATAGTCAACGGGAACCCGATCATACCTAGCATGCAGGAGGACTCCAAGTTGCAGTTCCAGAAGAAGTGGCTCCTTACGCCATTGAGCTTCCACCAGTTGACGAGCTTCGACGCCCACTTGATACCCGGCACCGGGTTGTTTGTGGTGCATTTCGCAGCAAAGGTCAAGTTTGACCAGCTGGGTAAGAACAGATTGGGCGAGTCGGCGGACTTGGTGCATGCGCAGGAGAGTATTGTGAATAATGGGTTGAATAAAGCACAGAGATCGGTTTGGGGAAGCTGGTTTGGCGTGGATTGCAATTTGATAATTGATGAGAATTTCAATGAGAGTGGATTGGGAGAGTTTATAAATAGCTTGGATTATAGATTTACTTATATACCCCAGGATTCAATTATCAAGATTTAAATTTATTTTTGTTGATCTATATGATTTTATTGGATGATACGTACTCGTTGAGTAATGTACCTAAGTAGACACCGGAATAGAACGTTGGCGTCTTGTTGGCGTCAGCCAATGTATAGTTTAATTCGCCCAATGCCCAGAGGATGTTTGGCGTGATGAATGTGTAGAAGATGAGGTTGACGGGGGTTTCCTCGTCATACAGGTCGCCGTCTTTCACTTCGACGCTTTGAACAACGTTGGGAACTGGGAAGTTCACCACTGCCTTGTGTAATGTATCGTCGCCATCGATGCCGAAATCATCATGGGTAACGTACCCCTTTGGAAGCTTGTCGTTGCTGAAAAAGAACTGCTTCGAGTTCATCTGGAAGTCCGCGTCTTGCAAGTCATACTGATGGGGTGGCTTCAATCTGGAAGTACTGATATAGTCAGCTTTGTTTAACTTGTCGGCAACCTTGACAGCAATTCTTTTTGGGATAGTCAAGTTGACCCACACATTCTCGAATGGCGAAACAATATACTTGGAATCAACAGTGTAAGGACCTTTGTACAAGTCGTATCTAATGGAGCCTGTGTTGATGATTATGATCCTGTTTTCGTTGTCGCCACCAGGCAACGTTTTGAGAATCTTTGTAGTCAACAAGTTGAAAATGCTGTGAGGGTGGCTTATAGGAACGTAGTCGACATAATAGTTCTTCTCCACGTACCCAATCAACTTGTCGAGTTTGAGTTCCTTTCTGGTGTCCCTGATAATCTTAGCGACATCTTTTCCTGTCTTGGTATCGAAATCCTTGTCCTTGCCAGAATGATACTTGAACGAATCCAAGTTGAAGTCAATGTAGGATCTCGAAAATCTTTCCCTAACAGGCAATCTTTCCTTCGTGAGATTCACACTTGACCAGCCAATCGTCTCACAGTATCTCCCGCTTTGCAACCCGGTTGACAAATCATCAAACACCCCAAAATCTCTAATGTGACTATGACCACCAAAGTACTGAATGATCGTGTTTGGATAAAACCTCCTCAAGTATGAATGAACCTGATAAAACTCCTTCCAATTATGAGACACCGGAGTGTGTCCCACAATCACAATCAAATCCACCTTATCCTCATCATACTCTCTCAACACCTCATTAAACCACTCCTGTTCAATAGCCTCACTCATCGGCGTCACCCTCGTCCCGTCATTGAACCTCTTAAAGTCAAACAAGAACCCGAAACTCAACACCCTAGCCCCCTTGTTCTTCGTCTCAAAGTACCTATACTTCTCACCAAACGCCACCCATCCTTTCCCAGGCACGTTGATCTCCACGTTCGAGCACACATACTTGCCGCCAAAGTGCTCCACCACGACATTGTACTCCATCTCCGAGTTTGCCCACTCGTACAACTCGTGGTTGCCAATCGTCAACAAGTCGTAGTCCTGTCTGACAAACACCGGGATGCTCTTGACGCCATTCGGCGTCGTGATGTCGCTGAACCCGTTCCCGTCGTGTCTGTCCCCGCTATCTACGATGATCAAGTCCTGACCCTGTGAGTCAGCAATGGCTCGCAAGTGGGAGCTAAACGAGATAAAGTCACCCCAATGGGCGTGGTACAATGGCTGGTTGATGTGGCCCAGGTACCATCCGTGCGTATCCGTCGTGTGGAGGAAATTGATGTCGTTCCAGGTAAGATTACGATGGGTGTATCCCAACACCGGTGCTAAAGACACTGTCAAGCGTAAAAGTTGGTTTATAATCATGATGGTGGTGGTGGTGTGTGTAGTGGAGGGCAAGTGGTGATGGAAAAAGTTCGTTATCGAAGAAGAATGTGGTGGTTATCGCGCGCAGTGCGGGTAATGGTCATGTGATTACTAACCATGTGATCGAGACAAGAATGAGCCCTCCCCAGACCTATTTTTAAGGTTAAGTTGGAAGGAGAAGTGACTAGTTGAGGGATATAACAGGATGTGCATTGTCCTTCTTTTGCCAGAAAATCAATCGTATATCATATTACTTAAATTAAACACACACAGGAGTACATACACACTCAATTCCAGTTAAACCATTTACTATTTCTATTAAGGCTCTTCAACTCTTTATCCAACGACTCCTCTTCTTCCAACAACTGGTTCAACTCGTCTTCTAAAAGCACTGACTTCTCCACCTTTTCTGCGTTTATGACTAACAATTGCTGGATTTCGTCTTCAATTGACGTAGGCAAGACTTCTTCTTCATTACTCTGCTGTCTCTTGCTTTCCAACTCCTCGATATCTTTGGTGAGCTTCTCGATAGATTGTGACAATTCCTCGTTCTCATTGAGCAATTCAGGCAAGGTTATTTTCAAGTCAATCATTTTCTGCACTATATCAATGTGATTCTTGTTCAAGTCCGTGTATTGTGTTTGTAATGTCTTGATCTTGTTGCGCAAATTGCCGTTGGATAACTTCATGGCTTTGATGTCTTCCACTTTAGCTCGCTCTTTGTTGTATATGCTTTCGAATTCTTTTTCATATTTGGTCAACTCAACAGGATCAAGATTGACTTTCATGGAATCTTCAACTAGTGCGTCCAATTTGTAATATGACGAAGGGTTGGATCCAGCACTGGTATTACTTGCCCTTCTGGATAATGAGAATCTGGTTTTCTTGCCTGATCCAGGGGAAGCCAAGTCGTCTTTGATAAAGGCGTCGTCGATGTAGATATTGAACAACTTGTCTTTCAAGAACTCCAACAACTTGTCAAACGACAAGTTCAACAAACTCGTTTCATTCAGGATCATCAAATTCACCGCAAATTTCAAGATCGACTCCATACCTTGGGTCACAATTATATCATAGATTCTTAACACAATATCCAAGGGGAACTTGTAGGCAAAGAATGTAAGGAACCATTGACTGGCATACATCGAGCTCTTGATACCCTGTTTCACCAAATGGTTGTACAACACTGGTGAGTAGCTCTCCAACAAACGGTCAAACTCGTACAACAACACATGCAACCCTTTCATCTCTGGACAAAACAACTCTCTCAAGCCGTATTCCTTCATCAAAGTCACCAACAAACAGAAACACTCCGATTCATTCATGTTCATAATCAAAGGCACGGCAATGAAGATCATCCCTTGGGTGTACCCCACGTCAGGATCGTACAAACTATAAGCTTTGATAACGTTGAATAATTCGTCGCTCTTGTTCACCGCCTCCACCTGGGTGAAAAAACTCGTTCTTGTCAAATCCCTCTTGATTCCCTTTTCATGGATAGAGTTCTCCAATTTCAATTGTCGGTAGAAGTCCTCCATCGAGTTCTGTTTCGATTTCGACACCAATTGCCAGATAATTCCTCGAAACTCTTTAGGTATCCCCGAGTTGATCTTTTGGTTGAGTTCTTCCAGCTGGGTATTGACGACGTTATCATAGTCGTTAACCACATTGCTCCAGAAATCCCAGTCGATAGTTTGTCCGAAAACATTGCTGCCGCCGAACCCATCAGCTATGGTCTTGATATCCTGGAAGGTTTTCTTGAATGTTTCTGCACTCGAGTTTATGGACTCTTTGGTTTGTGGGGGTTTCTGCTCGAATTTCAAGTTCAACTGGTTGTGCTTCGACTGTAAAAGGTAGTTTGTCGTGGACTTGTCGTAGGTCTGGGTCAAGGTGTTTAAATCTTGGATCGACGTACTCGGAGTGGTTGTCGCTTTCTCTTCATTTAAACTTTCATCCAATCTTATGCACACCTGGATGGATTTTCTGTTCGGCAACACCGGTGATGTGCTTGTCTCGGTGGTTTGAGGTGATGTGGTGGTGGCTGTTTCTGTCATGGTGGTGGTGGTGATGTCGAACAAGGTAGGTTATTAGCCAAATAGAGTAATCTTAGTAAGTAACACGATTACTTTTTTTTTTGTTTAGTTGGAGATTCTCAGTTGTGTTTGGTTCCAATGAAACGCAGACAACCAGGAGAGAAAAAGAAAAACAAAAATCTTGTGAGGTGTGAGCGTGTGCGTGTGCAACTACAAGTGTGATTATGTAATAACACACCGTTCCAGGAAGTAGCCCGGCTATAAACTCAAAACAAGTATGGAATAATGACACAACAAAATACACTCAATAAAGAAAACCTAAACCGAACTAAACACAAACTTATATATAAAAAAGAAGAACCTAGATAAATACCCTTTTCAAGAGGAGGACGTGGAAACCCAATGGTAATCTTCATTAGCATCGTAAATATCAACGTTATCGTGGGATAACGGAGCAGGAATAGTTATATTCATAGGACGGATGATCTCAGTGTCGTTTAATATAGCATCCTGGAGCACATTATCAGCACTGTAGTCACTTAAGATGTCGCTAGAATAAGATGAGGTGGATGATGAAGCGTTGCTTTCGTCGGCGCCGCAGGAGCTTAAAATGTCACTGCCGTAGCTGGTGGAGTTGCTGCTCATGGCAGTACCTGCAACACCTTCTTCAACTTCTTCAATAATGAACCCGCCCGTGATGCCCTTTTCCTGGCACAAAATCTCCAACTTTTCGCGGTCGCAGTTGGGGAAGTAGACCCTCAAGACGTTCTTGCCACTGATGTACTTGATTGGCAACTCACCCAAGTCAAACAAGTTGGCCAAATCCTTCTTCAAGGTGGTCAACTTCTTTTCGAATGATTTGATGTTGAACATCATTTCGTCCAAGATCTCTTCACTCAAGATAGTCTCATTAGGAATATTTAAGTTGAAATTGATTGGGAAATCAATAAAACATGACGTTGGTGGTTGAAATTGTTGGATTGGAATATTTGTAGACTCAGTCTTGGCCAATTTCAAGGTCAACTGGTGGTGATCTGGAGTCAAAGACAAGTTTAACCTTATAGTGGGGTTGAACTTGTTCTTGGTGAGCTCAGAAACAGTGAGCCCGTTGTTGTAGACCTGGTACTTTTCACGCAAGTTGTTGAACAAAGTGCGGTATGTGAACCTGATGTTGTGGTGGTATAACTTTAATCTATAACTGTTATTGTAAGCCTGGCTGAAGTTATGGAACAACCCACCGCCTGATTTGTTCAAGTTCTTCAATATTTTTGAATGTCCAGAAGTGTTATAGAATTTGTAGAAAAAATTGTACTTTTTGGTGCCCTGTTTAAAAGTCCAGTTTTGGTAGTACTGGTGGTTGTTGAAGCCGCCATGAGGGAAAGTGGAATAGTTACGTCTGCCCAAGGGGTTCCTGTTACGCACAGGGACGGGCACCGGCACTGGTTGTGGTTGAGCCTGCTGGGTTTCTCTTTGTAAGTTCTCAGCTAGTTCCTGTAAGGCTCGTTGGACCTTTTTGGAGAAGTTTCTTGTACGAAGAGAAATCAAGTTCTTCAACGCCTGGACATTCATAGGGAATAGTTAATAAAGGGAGAGTGGTGATGTGGAAAGGGTAGGTGGTTGTGTGGCTGTGTGGTTGTTGTTGGTCTAGATCAGGTGTGGTGTGTTGTGGGGGTCGTTATATAAAAAAGAATCAGGAAAAAGATAAGAGCGGGAGGATTATGTTGTTTCTTTTTCTTATTTAACATTGGGGTGTTGGCAATAACAATGTGTTGGTGTGTGGGTGCGTCAGGGAAGAACAGGCGAATAGAAGGAGAAAAAAAAATGACGCACAACTTCGGCCCCGATATGGCAAAAACTCACCACACAGAATCCCACTGCTAAATCCGTGTGGATATCCCCCATCTACGAACGTTTGACGGTTGGAAATACCGTTTGTATCGGATATGGGTGCTACCATGGGGTATTATCCAGATGGAAGAGCTATCTGGAGAATGGGAAAACTGCTCTAAACTCCTGCTAACACACATTGATACAGTTGTGGTGGAAGTGATTCCCCCTCTTGTCGTTCTGTTACGTCATAGTCGACTACTTTGGATCGCAGCCACAAATAAACTTGCATATGGTCAACATCTATGGATAAACCTACTTCTGCCTATGGAAAGAATAGTTGCACTGTTCAAAGCTTAATTTGCTTCTTTTTCTTCTTCTGGATGATGGTCTAGCGTTTGTTCATGGTGTGGTGGTTCTAGCACCCACCGTATCCAAGTCAATACCACTCGATGTCTTGCTCACCACGTCCTCCCAGTCTGAAGCATCATTGGCAGCCTCATTGGGTCCATTTCTGGGTCCCGGATCCCTGTTTCTCGCATTCCTAACCTGAGAAGCATACGCATTCACCATCAATGTCACGACTAGAAATACCACCACCACTATAACTCCGCCGTAGCAGAGAATCACAAACATGATAATACCGTCAATTACATCTGCCGAGACGCAGTCTGTACAGGTCTCATTAGTTAAGTTGTAGTTTCCAAAGAGCATTGGTTCTGGGGGTGTTGTTGTTGAAGACGAATAGAAAGAGGTCATTGGCTGGGAAATTTTTCACCCATATGCTTTCCGAAGCAGGTTACTTCCCATCACATACAGATGGGATTGTCTGCGAATAAAGTTGTGTAGGCACGTATTTGGTATCTTTCTTGGGCAGTTAGTATGCAGTCTCCCACTACTCTTGTAGTTGTATGGACTGGCACATAAATCACACCCATCAAACTTGAAATATGCAGAATAAACTGGCTGTAGTCGTCACTAGATGGGAGTACTGATACCAGATGGGAAATGGTTGTTGTGGCTGTAAGAAGTAAACGGATTGTATTCCATTGTGCTTCCTGCCTCTAACCAATTGAACTTACTCATCAGTCCAAAATCACACCTCCCTCGTATCTATTCGAAGGTACGGTTAAAGAGCAGGTGTTGTCACTTACTGCGAGATGAGGCAGTTTCCTAAGAACTTACTTTCTACAGGAGTCAAGTCATACAAATAAACAAAATAAAACCTATGTATTCAACGTGTAACTGGACATAGTGCTAGAATCTTAAGATCGTTAGTAACTTTATGGACACATTAAGGGACATGCCACATCAAATCGTAATCGACTGCTGTATATATGAAAAGAATGCTATCGGTTCAAACAACAACAAGAAGAAGAAGAAAGGTTTGTTTTTGAAATTTTCTTTTCTCTGGCGGGAGGTTTGCCTGGTTGTTGACGTCCACGGATACTCTGAAACGCGTATCCTCAAAAATTCCACCCACATTCACAAACGGCGATCTCTCAACCGCCGGTATCATTAGAGCAAAACTCTCTGACCACGGACCATCAAAAGGGCTCAAATGGCTTTGACAGTATTCTGCGGTCAGTGCACTGCCACAGCTGTACGATGCGGATGTTGAAACGGAGCCTTGTCTAGGGTTACCCTCTGTACCAACACCCGGCTCATCGTTATTGATGCACACGGTCAACCTCTAGATGCACTCAAAACTATCCATCGGTTGAGATAATAAAACGGCACAGCAGCTATTCAGCTACGTCACAAAGAAAGCCAAAAGCTTTGCAGAGCGTTTCCATTGAACGTTTTAAGGTTGTTATTGTTTACCGCGTAGGTGCTGATGCCGACCTCCAAGCCCTCTCCGTGGTATTTCTAATTTTGGTGTCGTCTTTCAGCCAGGTTAGCGTCATTCGTTGAGACTAGAGAGGCTTTATCGGCCCCTTACGTGTATCCATGAGTGATTAACCACAGGGAAGGGGCACTGCTAGTAGAGCCGTTGGCCATGGCATCAAGTATTAATACATCAGCTGACGAGAAGTATCACTAATTGTTGGCACTCTCGAGCTGCGTAACCGTCAAGTGTGGTTCGACAGCCAGCGAATCGTCATGAACCCGGAAGCTCCACGAAATCCAGCCACATCCTGCAAGAAAAGTAAGACAAATGGTGCGGGACATGGCGTATATTAGCCCAGAATTTTTATGGTTTACGGGAGCGTATTCCACGCGGGTTTATCTTGAAGATACAATCTCCGATTAAGGTTTGTCCACCAGTGAAGTGTAAACATTTTGCAAACCGTGTCATGCCTTACTAAAAACTTCACTATAAATAGGGCTCTAATCTACCCCACGTTGTTGAATTTTGGTTTGTTGTCCATCAGTTGCTTACACAGTAAACATACCCTTACAAATCCTATACCATGAGTTCTTCTACCGATACCACTTCCAAGAAATCCGAACCTGAATCCGAAAGCTTTGCTTCCAAGTTGTTGAAGCTCCCAAAGAGCATCCACCATGGCTTGCACAAAGGTGCTGACAAGACCTCCCAGAAAGTTGCTGACGGTACCAAGAAGGTCCTCCACCAGGACCAGTAAACTGAGAATGTTGCTGGAGAGTTTAGTTAGACGAGATACGATCATAATATATACTTTCGAGTTATAGTAATGGTTGAAGAGTGTGATTGTAGTGAACAGACGGTTCATAACATTGTAGACCAATAGAGGCGGTCTTCAAACCAAATGAACGATCTGAAACTTAGCCTCTAGTAAGCCCCGAGAGTCCAACAAGGCTGTCGTCAAAGAAACAGCCACTCTAAACCGGAGCTTCCATAATTAAACTTTTTGCACTTGGTAGCAGTAACTCTGACTTTCTCCACTTTCAACCAGGTGCTGTGTGAGTTTCAAACGGTTCAGTTCTAGTGAACAATTGAGTTAACCAACAAGCTATCTACACAAACCCATCAAGGTATGCTATTACCAAGCAACACTTATTCCAGTTCCAAGGTGTTGCTGGAAATCACCCAAGTTAAGTGAAGCTTTTCAAAGCAGTATCATTACGACGTTGGTATCATAGATATAGAAATTTCATTCTGCAAAAGAGGCGGACTGCTTGCTTCTTGACGTGTGAGGAGGACTTGTCATTCACTATGTCACTTTGTAGCCTTACTCTTCAGCGTGTATTTTTCTTTACCTAGTGGGCAGCTTTTTACGCCAGGACTTCAACCAAAACGTACCAAAAATAAAATCTCCACCACTTTAACCCACCAATCTACCTACTCTGCTCTACCTTTTCCAATGTAACCTATCATGACCACCGCTTCGTTTCACAGCCACCCATTGCAAAATAACCCAATTCGGATAATGTGATTTTTCTGTTTTGTCTGGCTCGCGCTTTCTCTCTTCCTCCTGCCTTCCTTTCGCTCCACTCAATGAATGACAAAAACCTGGTACCCGAATAGTTATGCACCAAGAAAACCTGCCCAAAAAAAATATCCAGCTTTACCACATGACTACCACAATCTACAATCTCCAATACCATGGGTCATAAGAAACACTCCAGTCGAAAATCCAAACATGCCACAGGTGGCAGCGGCAGCGGCACCCACTCCACCACCACCACAAGCAACACCAATCTATCTTCCCCGGAGCCGCCTAGTCTAGAAGTTGCAACAAATTCAGGTCTGACACCCCCTGGGCCGACGCCTAGCGCAGCACAAACGACATCCCCCGCGGATGTGAACCGGTACTTGTACGAGTTCATCAGCTCCGAGGAGTTCCATAACTGCTACCCCATCGTGGCGTTCCAGTCGTCAGTGTTGTTGACGTGCGTCGAGTTGCTGGAGAAGCAAAAGGAAACGGGCGAGAATGTAAAGATCCCGATGCGTGAGTTGTTGGTGAATGCGGAGAAGAGGATCAGGGACTGGGAGGAACGAGCTGGGAAACAGTTATAAAACGAAGTAATCAGTGGTTGTGTATTGTTTGGCTAGTTTTTTTTAAGATACATATATACAAGTTTCGCGGGAAGATACTAGGAACATAACTGCTTTTTGTATGAAAGCACTTTACCTTCGAGATTGTAGATGTTGAGGACTTCAAAGATGGAATCTTTCAAAGCTTGTGGGATTTCTTGGCTCGTGGCGATGTATTCATCTAAGAAAGGTAACACCCACAGAAGTCTGCCCAAGTTATCTGACCTTTTGCACGATTCCAAAATGATCAAGAACAATTCAGGAGTGAATATCTGGCCCTGGACAAGTTTCTGCTCGACGTAGTTCAACTGGATGTTGTCTGGATCAACCGAATCAAGAACAATCTTATCGTACAACAAGTCCACGTACTCACTGAGCCCCAAGTTGATTGATGATCGCATGATCAGATACAAGCAGCTTCGTGAAATCGTCAAGTGTCTGGAGTCGAGCGCTATGCCGGGACATCTGTCGGGCATTTGGAACTTGGCGATGGATAACAAGGGGCTCTTCAAGACCATGATCTCGCCAGCTAGTTTGTCCAATTTCAAGAACGATAACAACTGGATAAATGTCTCCTTATCGTTTCTTGCCTCTTGGTATTTGCACAACGAAGAGAGTATCTCAGGGTATGATTCAACCAAGTGTGTAAAATGGTCAGCCATCAATGGTGGTTTTGATTGATTTTTGTCTTTCGGAGTAGCCAACACTGTCGGCTGGTGCTTGTACTGGAAAAGCGACAGGTAGATGATCTGCTGGAAATTGTGCAACTTGCGTTCACCCAACTTATCAAGCAAGTAACTCCATATCTGCGCAGTAGGGATATAATATGACCCGCTCAATAAATCCTTAACCAACCCCAAGCCCAACTCAACATGATCCTTGTTCTTCTCATACTTCGCAAACGTCTTTTTAAATCGTTCAAGATACTCATCTGATCCCTTATCACACAGTGCAAACCTCCCAAACTGATTCCCTTCAATAACCTTCGCAAAGTCCGACACCTGGTGGTTCAAGTGCTGCGAGGACTTGAAATGCACAAACCGGAACCTGTAGTCCTGAAACGACTCAAAGTCGAAACTCAGCTGTGCCTCCGCCAACGCCTTCGTCAATGACCCGTCATCTATCTTGCGCAAGGAGTCCTCCACCTCGAGGGATTCGACCAAGGAGTACGCGGCTAGCATCATGGTGTTCCGCATCTCGACGTCGTTATACGACATCTTGCCCAACGCGCCCCTGAGCCCATCATAGTTACTCACTGTCTTGACATCACTGCTTTCGTCCGTGAATAATGCATCAATGTTGGTGTCGTCCTTAAGGATATCAACAACGTTGCGTCGATGCGCTTTGAACTGGTCCGCGGCACGTACGCTGTTCTCAAACTCGCGGATCCGTCGCTGGTTCCTGCTATGCATTCTTGTAATGACGTCATCGGGCAACTCGGGCTTCGAAAGGGAGTAGCATCGTCGTAGTATTCCTCGTAGTAGAGCTTGTTGCGGGTGTCTGGAGATCATTGGTGTTGTGGGGGGCTTGTCTTTGGAGGGAGAGTCGTATGATTGAGTGGTAAGAGAGAGAAAATTTTATCCTTTAGAAAAGTCTTGATAAATATTGGTTCATGCACGACTGCGGAATTGGTGGGTAGTGATAGGCAGGAATGGGGGTTAGTGGGGGTACTACCAGAAGCAGAGTGGATTGTGGTACGGCCCGCATCCTCTGACTGAGTTTCAAACCTAGGACATACAATCTGGTAAAACTCCAAAATATTAATGACGTCGATTATAAAAACAATAAAAATCAAACAAGTCTCTAGAATGCAGAGAAATAAATAAAACTAGAAGAAGAATCACAAACCTTATCTAATATACTTCTTTTCAAAGTATCTAGCGACGTTGAACCCGATAAAGGCAAAACCGAAACCCAATTCAAACCCAATATCACCACCGTAATCTCCAATAGTTCTACCAATGACACCAGCGTACCATGTTTGGTCCATACCCAAGACAACACCAGCGACACCGCAACAGAAACCGAAAATACCGGCCAAACCCACTGGATATGCCGACTTGTCGTTCCATCTTTCGTAATCGTAAGAGCTCATCTTACCCCCGTGCCAGATAAAGTGGGAGGAGTACATCATACTCTCGTAGATAGCCAAGTAGTAGGAAATCAAGTTCATAAAGTTCTCCATGACGGATTCGAACTTGTAGTAGGCTGGAATACAGATGGCCAAGGTGGCACCGTTACCACAAAGAGTCCAGAAAACTCTTGGGATCTTACCGAATTGGCTCCAGACGGTCTGGGCGGAAAGAGCCATGGAGTACATGTTTGGAACATTGTTGGCGACAGTGGACAAGGCCAAAACGACACAACAGAATTGACCAAAACCGTGCAAGGACTTGGTGACCAAGATGGAGTAGACCAAACCACCAACGGAGTATTCGTCATACATTTGGGCCCATTCTGGGTCGTTGGCGACACCAGTGGCACAAGCGGCACCCAAGATCAAAGTAAACCACAATGGGAGTAACAAACCCAAGAAGACACTGAAGAAGACCTTCCATGGACTCGAGTTTCTTGGGTGGTAGACAACATAATCAGCCGAGTAAGTAGTCCAACCAGTAGCGAAACCGAAGACGGTACCACCGAAACTCAATACGCTACCAGCGGTGGTTCTACCGCCTTCAAAGCTAGCGCTGTGGAACTTGTCACTCATGGCGAATCTGACAATGATGATGATAAAGATGATCAAGTTTGGAATCCAGGACCATTTTTCGTACATGTGGATAACGTGGTAACCAAAGAAAGTAACCAAAATGGTACAGACAACCAAGATAAGACAACCGGCCCATGGTGGCAAGGCACCGTTGTTGACAATATGCAATAACTGGGCGGATGACATGATGTTGACGGCACCCCAACCAACACATGCCACGACGTTAATGACGGCAAACAATCTCGTGGCCAAGTCACCAAGTAAGAACTTGGATAAAAGCATCTGTCTTAAACCCAAAGCAGAACCAAAAGTAGAAAAGAACCCAACGGAGAAAGCACCCAAAGCAGAAAAGAAGATAATGACCAAGACGGCTTGACCGAATGCCAAACCAAAGACAGTGATACCCAAGGCACCCAAGGAGAAAGTAGCAATGACTAAGTTGGCACTCAACCACATGGTGGCCAAGTTCCAGAATGAAGTATCAGTTTTTTCTTCATCAGTGACCAACTCAATACCTTTGGTTTCGGCATTCATTTTGTGAGCAATTCTGTCAATGAAGTTGACCTTAGTAGACTGGACTTCAGCATCAGAAGTAAGGTTGTCTTCTGGGTCGAATGAAGAAACCGACGTCTTTTCAGCCGGAGGCATTTGCTTTTCGTAGTCAGTCATTGTAGATGTGGAATTATTAAAGTATTATCCTTGACTGTGAGATGGAAATGTTGTGAATTATATTTACTGCTGTTAGAGGGCGATGAGTTGCAACAAGTAAATATATAGGAGGTGATAGGCAAGGGGGGTTATAGGTAAGTCTAATGAGGTGGGAGTAGTCAATGAATAAGATTGAAAGATTGGGATTTGTGATTTGGTGATTTTTTTGGGGTAAAGGAATGGAGTATAAATATTCGAATTTTTAGAAACACAGGATGGAGTGGTAAGAATATAGATAAGAAGTGAAGGTGAAAAATGGGCCCGTTAGGCTAAGCAGTTGGCCATGGTTTTGGTGATGGATGCGTGCCCCCGTAAGCAGAAAATTTTTATGGCAAGGCAAATTGATCATAAAAAGAAATTCCACCCTTTGCCAGACAATAGGCCCACAGGTTATGCAGGCAGGTCTATTTGATAATCGCTACACAAAGGGAAACTTAGACTTCCAATTTAACTCTCAAAAGATTACAATGAAAGATTGGTGCCATTCCTTCGGATCTTCCTTTTCGCTCTACTGCTGCTGCTTCTGCTGCAGAAGCACCTTTTGAAGCCCCCATATTTCTATATTCCCATGGAGATGCCATGTTTGATCCGTCTGAATAATGATATGTTGGTGATTTGACACGCCAAGATAACCCAAGCTATCTCACTCCCCCATCTACACATATCATTCCATATCGGGCCCCTGCCAAGCTCAGCCCGAGCTCAGCTAGTATTCGTATCTTCTCTTGGCTCTGTCACAACTACTCCCTAAGTTCAGTCACCCTCTGATAGTGGAAACTAAAGCAGCCAAGACAAAAAAAAATAGAACCTGCCTGACATTGCCGGATAATAATAATGATGCCAGTCAGAGGAACCTGCTTTCGCAGTTAAGAATAATAAACCCGTCGATCAATTATAATATACGGCATCGCCTGCCACTATTTAACTGCTCTCCAGAATGCTTCTCCCTGCCCACCACTTCCATGTGGTTAAACCCTTGGTGATGCTTATCGAGCCCCACTGTGCTACCACTCCACGGCGAGCCGGAGAAACAGCGAGCAAGCGTGCAAAGAGGAAAGGAAAGGAAAAATTTTCATCCTGGCGATGTGCCTGCACATTAGCCTGCCTCTTTCGTTTGAGGGCGTATGGGCTTATCTATGCACAGCGAAGGGCGAATTCCACGTATAAATTCCATTACCCATTTATGCTTTGCATTAATAATCACACGGCTCCAAATTTGATTGGTGAACGCTAAATTTGCTGTGACTACACGTACGTGGTTTAACTGGCACACGAGGGGTAGATATGAGGAGCTCTTGTTGTTATCCCAGAGATAAACTACTCTCCCCCCACCCCCCCTTCAACTTTATGGTGAGTGCTACGTCGTATTAAGCTCGGGTTTCTTTTTGAGTGGTTTCTTTTTAAATGGGCTCCTCGCACAAAGCACGATCCAACGTCACGTTTGGTTCGAACGGCGATTCGAAAACAACGTACAAAACGCAACATCTTTAGGACAGAAGAAATGAATCAGGAAATACATGATTAGTCCATTTCTGCGTCCTGGTTGTTATTCGCGCAACGAGGCCAGAATAGACTCATTGGTTAGAAATTATTATATATGTGCTCAGTTTAGTTTTGGATCTCTGTTTGCATCTCGCTTTTGTTCTGGGTTTGTTTCTTTGTTAAATGGTTTTTGCTCACTCGCATCGTTCATTGTGGGATCCGCAGACTTCGTTATTTTGAAGTTGTTCCGACGGGGTCTCCAGCGGAATTTACTCGCAACGTCCGCGGAAAAACGGTGGATATCCCGATGTGGACTATCCCGTCAATTTCAACTATGCTTCAAAGTACCGTGATTTTGCAACCACCTCTACCATTGTTCCAAATTACTATAACGTTAATTAACACTAAAAAAAGAATCTCTAAAATACACAGAAAATAAATATGGGGATCCTCTTTATCTAATATACTTCTTTTCAAAGTATCTAGCAACGTTGAATCCAATGAAGGAGAAAGCAAAACCCAATTCGAACCCAATGTCACCACCAAAGTCACCAATTGGTTTGGCAAGGACACCGGAGTACCAGGTCTGGTTCATACCCAAGACAACACCGGCAACACCACAGGCAAATCCAAAGATAGCAGCCAATCCCAATGGGTATGCGGATTTGTCGTCCCAACTCTCGTAATCGTAAGAACTCATCTTACCCCCGTGCCAGATGAAATGAGAAGAGTACATCATACTCTCGTAGATAGCCAAGTAGTAGGAAATCAAGTTCATGAAGTTGTGCATGACGGCTTCGAATTTGTAGTAGGCTGGAATACAGATGGCCAAAGTAGCACCATTGGCAACGAAAGTCCAGAAAACTCTTGGGATCTTGCGGAACTTGCTCCAGACGGTTTGAGCAGAGAGACCCATGGAGTACATGTTTGGAATGTTGTTAGCAACAGTGGACAAGGCCAAAACGACACAGCAGAATTGACCAAAACCGTGCAAGGACTTGGTGACCAAGATAGCGTAGACCAAACCACCAACGGAGTGTTCATTGTACAACTCAGTCCATTCTGGGTCAGTAGCAATACCGGTAGCACAAGCAGAACCTAAGATCAAGATGAACCACAATGGAAGCAACAAACCCAAGTAGACACTGAAAAAGACTTTCCATGGGCTGGAGTTTCTTGGGTGGTAGACAACGTAGTCGGCGGAAAAGGTGGTCCAACCGGTGGCATACCCGAAAACAGTGGCACCAAAACTCAATACGCTACCAGCGGTGGTTCTACCGCCTTCAAAGCTAGCGCTGTGGAACTTGTCACTCATGGCGAATCTGACAATGATGATGATAAAGATGATCAAGTTTGGAATCCAGGACCACTTCTCGTAGGTGTGGATGACATGGTAACCGAAAAAGGTAACAATGACTGTGCAAAAAACCAAGATGAGACAAGCAGCCCATGGTGGCAAGGCACCGTTGTTGACAATGTGTAACAATTGAGCCGAGGACATGATGTTAACAGAACCCCAACCGATACAAGCAACACAATTGATTGCTGCGAACAACCTTGTACCGTAATCACCAATCAAGAACTTTGATAAAAGCATCTGTCTCAAACCCAAAGCAGAACCAAAAGTAGAAAAGAACCCAACGGAGAAAGCACCCAAAGCAGAAAAGAAGATAATGACCAAGACGGCTTGACCGAATGCCAAACCAAAGACAGTGATACCCAAGGCACCCAAGGAGAAAGTAGCAATGACTAAGTTGGCACTCAACCACATGGTGGCCAAGTTCCAGAAGGAGTGGTCGGTCTTTTCTTCATCGGTGACCAATTCGATACCCTTAGTTTCAGCATTCAACTTGTGGGCGATTCTGTCAAAGAAGTTGACCTTGGTGTCGCGGACCTGGGCGTCGGAAGCAGCGCTGTCGTCCTCATTATAAGAGGAAACGGAGGTTTTCTCAACCTGAGGCATTTGCTTTTCGTAGTCAGCCATTGCGGGTGTGTACTATTTGAGCTCTGTTATTTAGTGACTGTGAGATGGAAATGTTGTGAATTATATTTACTGTTTGGAAGTGGTGATTTGCAACAAGTAAATATATAGGAGATGATTAGGAGGGGGGGAGGTATAGTAGTCGGTTAGTGTGGTTAGTTAAAGGAAGGGAAGTGAGATTGGGATTTGGTGAAATTCTGGGGAAATCACTCGTCTATAAATATTGGAAGATTCCTGGTGGTGGAGATACGTTTAAAGACAAAGAAGAAGAGGAAGAAGAAGACTGATAAGAAGATGGAAAGGAATCTGAAAAATCGCCTAGTGATTTTAGTCTCGTACGCAGCCACCCATTCACATTGAAAAGTACACTGGCGATGCATGCTACCCATAGAGAGCTATGTAGAAAATTTTTCTGCCAAGACAAAACCACCCCACCAAGAAAATCCACGTTCCACCCTTAACGCTGTGCAGTAGCCAACTAAATAAGCAATTCAAGAGATTACAATCAAAGATTGGAGCCATTCCTTCGGATGTTCCCACTATCACCATCTTCCCATGGAAGTGTCCATGATGGATTGAACCAACCACTCTGCTTTTTATTGCATCCTGGCTTTTGCAGCTTCACGGGTTAAGCCACCTTCCTGCCGCACCCTTGCTCAGCCCTACGTATGCGCAGCTCCCGCCGACCATCTCTCACAGCCAGAAACAAAATAGAACAAAGTAGAGGTCAAAGGGGAAAAGAAATCTCTCACATAACTAAGATTATATCCATGTTCCTTCGGTGCTTGTGGTGGTAATTCCGTTGTCCATCACTTATAATATACGGGCACTCGGAACATCCAACAGCTTCTATACACCGCAGCGTCCTTAACCACCACCACCATCACCACCACTGCCAAAACCAGTTGATCGTCTCTCTCGCAGCCCGCAGTTCTACCTCTGGGTCCCCATCGGTTGCCCTCCCATAGCTGCTTATCGGGCGAATGACCATGGTTTCGCCGTGGGAACAACGAACGAGCAAAGGAATTGTTCAAGAAAAAATAAAAAAAAAATTCGCAGGTGATCTCCCTGCATGCTATCTGTCGCTTCTGGTTGGACGCACGCGCGAGCGAAGCACACAGGCGGGCAGGCGAGCGAAGCAACCAGACAACTGGGCTTATCAACCTCGTAAGCACTGGCGAATTTCAAGTTTAATCCCCACACGAGGGGAAGATACTACGATCACGAGAGATAAGACAGATCGTGATGTCTAGAACCATGGCGAATGCTGTGTGCAATTAAGACGGGGGTTAGTGACTACTTGCACAAAGGGCACGCTGCCAATGTCATGTTTCATTGGCGGCGATTCTCAATAACGTACAAAAAGGTATTGTATCAATGGCTGACGCACAGCACAATGGTGATTCTGACCTCTCACCCTTGTTCAATTAATGCATCTTCATTGTTCCAGAGATTAACCCACGATCTCTATTCGCATGCTGCGTAGTCAGGGAAAGCTGACGGCTGATCCGAGCGCCCTCATACTGCTGTGATTTCTCACTTGTTCCGCCGGAATCCCCAGCGGAATAACTCGCGGTGTCAAATCAGCAAAAAAATAGACACTGCGTAATCTCGCGCACTCACAAAATCGAAGAAAAAAAAAATAATGGTCACTGTGACGCTCGGTTAATTCCATTTGGCGGTGCTGGTCAGGGAATCCCCGATGGGAGAACATAAAACCCTCATGGGAAGCACTGGGGATGTTTGGTTGCTTGCCTGCTGCACGTAATATTCGACGTAAATTGAATGGAAGGGGAAAACCTCAATGAGATCTCTTTTTGGAATCGTGGAGCTTATCCGCGTCTCAATCCTATCAATGCAATGTTACCGATAAGATAATCTGCGAGGGTGAGAGGTTTTCTTTTTTTCGTCCATCCCGTGCGTATCCCGTGACTAATTAGGGCTATAGGCCTAATCAATCCACACTACTTTTGTTATCTTCTTCCTTTATCGCAATCCTAATCGAACAATTTTTTATATATTTTATAGATCTAATATTTCAATTTAAAACCCAATACCGTTTAAGGTCAACAACTCTTTCAATCTGTCAACTTCATCTTGTAAAGCTTGTTTCTCACCAACCAAGGCCTCAACCTTGTCTTCCAATTGGTTCATTCTTTCCATCTTACGAGCTCTTGATCTTCTAGCAGCCTCAGTGTTCTTAGCTCTCTTCAAAGCAACTGGATCGTTAATGTCCTCAGTGACAATAGGCTGCAATGGCTGCGATCTTTGCTTCTTGGAATAAGTAACGCAACCCAAGTGGTCAACCTTAGCCTTCTTCTTAGGCTTAGCATCCAACATTGGAGTTGGCAAGGTGGAAGATGGGTTTGGTGTAAACAATTGAGATTGTTGTTTAGATGCCGCAGCATCACCAAAGGCAAACGATTTTTCAACCTCGCTAAATTTCCTCTTGCCAGAAGTGACAGAAGTAGCAATGGTACTGGCTGCACCACCACACAACTCAGGACTGGAAGCAGAACTGGAGGCTGAAGTAGTAGGGGCAGAAATGGTTTCATCGTTAGATGACAATCCATTTGGAGATGGTTCAAGCAACAAACCTTCAAAAGACTCTTCTCTTGGGACAAGAGCGTCGTCATCTTCTTCGGCGCCCAAAGAAAGAATTGGGTCCTTACCACCTAATGCAGCAGCATTGGCTTCAAGCTCGCCCTCCTCAAACAAGGAGACCCAATCTTCCTTGGAGTTGACTTTGACACCATCCATAATAAAGTCCAACTCATCAAACATAGGAGTGTGGTCGATATCGTTGGATCCATCCAAGTTGGTACTGAAAATCGAGTCCAAGACATTGGTATGGATTTCAAAAGGAGATGGAACCTTCTTGGTCTGGGATTCCTTTTCCAATTGTGGTAAGGCTGCGATTAATTCTAATTCAGCAGCGTCTTGTTTGGCAACTTGAGTTGATTCAAACACTGAATCCTCTTCGAAAATAACTGGAGGTGGAGTAGTAGCAGTAGTAGCAGACATCTTCAATGTAGTAGTAGTAGTAATAATCAATAACTTAACAAAATAATAACAAAACTAATCAATAGTAGTAGCAGCAAATAATCGGGGGTGGGCAGTAAGTAACTTAGTTTTTCTCTCTTTCTTTATAAACTTAAGGTAGTAGTAAAAGGGACGTCATAGTGGACGGTAGACTGGGTAATTCTATTTCAACATATTTAATAAGGGGGGTTTTAAAAAACAACAAAACGTTAATCTTTCTTTTTTTATTTGTATAATGTAATATAAATAAAAAACTCTTTTAATGGGTAACAATTAAAAAAATTTAAGCACACATAGTGAACAAGGTAAAATGTGGGAGTATCTCTGGAAGGTAGTAAATAAGTAATAAGTAATCAGTAAGCTGGTAATCTAAGGTTTGGAGTTATGTTTTGTTGTTGTTGTTGTTGTTGTTGTTGTTGTTGTTGAAATGTATAGAGAAGAAAGAAAGAGAAAGGGAAAAAGGAAAAAAATTTTCATTTTCAAATCACAAGGGAATAGTGGGATACTTTTATATTACTAAGAGTGGGAACCAAAGAGGGTAACACCAGAAGGAGAAAGAAAAAATTTTCTCTCCAATTTCGGTGTGTTGGGTAGTGCACATGCACCCAGAACGTGATTTACGAACTTTTTTAGGCGGTGAAACCTACTTTTTATTGGACGATAATACTCTGGGAGGTAGTGTCCACAGAGCTAAATCTTAATTTTTGTTACATTGCACACGCAATTGTGTTCGCATAAAATTCCCGCATTCACACTCCACTCCACTCCTGCCCAAAGGGAGTTTTGTTATGACTCATACAAACGGGCTCCCCATTGTTTTTCATCTGATCTAGAACGGTGTCTATACGTTCTCAAGCATCCCCTCAGTTTAGAACCATGTAATTACTAATCACATCAACCTGGCATATGACAGGGACCCACCACAAGGTCGAAACACCGTGCCATGAATACGGAACAGGAGACAACGTGTGATAAAATAACTTTAGGTTTTGTATCTACTCCGGTACAGGCGAGCCTGCAGAGAGGAAAACGTGTCATCACGTGTGAGTTGGTAATTTCAAACTCCGAAGCGCGCGTACTCATTCCCCCCCCGCACATACAGACCAGGACAAAGTTGCAAAAAAACGAAAAAGCCGTACGAGAGACGGAATTGGCTCTATTTGGGTACTACTTTATGTATATATCTGTATGTATCTACTTCATTTTAAACCATTTTGGTACCTTCGGTTTCTTGGAGGATTTGCCGTCGCCATCGCTCTGTCCTTCTTCTGGCTTCTTTTGTGGTTTCGTGTGGTGCTCGTCATCGGGCAACTCACCACGATGGCTCTCCAAGACTCTCTCGGGCAATTGATCGCTCTGTTTGATACTCAATTGGCTGTTCTTTACATATGGCCCATGCACGTTCAAGTCCTTTTTCTGTAATTCCCAGATAAGCATGATTCTTTCCTCTTGGAAATCAGGCAACTTGTGCAAGTACTCGTTGTTTGTGGTAAAATTCATGTCGATTGTGGTGAATGGAGGCACACTATTCTTCAAGTTGTACCCATTGATGAACTGAGGTAACAACAACTCGTCGATCTTCTTGATCAAGTTTCCAAACTTAACTTGTTCAACATTCTCAATAAAGTTAATCTGCAAGATCGTCCCGTCTGGGAACTTAACTCTAATTTGGTACTTCTTTGGTAATGCTTGCACTGTCTTGTCTTTTGGGGATTTTCTTCTCCCGGAATTTCTTATCATGTTCTGATAAGCTTTGACTTGGTTTAACGTAACCTCGTAGTCCTCGTCAGGATTGTTGTATGACTTCAGTGGGGTTTTCGATGGGACGTACAATTGTGGAGTGTCATTGAGTTCCTCCTCTTTGAATGTATAGTGATTTGAGTCTTGGGCAATCTCTTCCTTGACTGGTGGTTTTGGCTGTTCCTCTCGTTGTTCCTCGGGCTCCTTCATCTCAACATCCTTATCTGACTTCGCATCATTTGTTTCTCCCACCTCTCTTTGCTCAGATTCTTTCAACCTGGCTTGCTTTTCCAATTCAGCTAACCTTGCCTGTTCTTCCTTCTGTATCCTCAATCTCTCCAGCTCAAGATGTGCTCTGATTGCCTCTTGTTGCTTTCTCTCGACTTCCGCCGAATCATTCTTTCTATAATTCAATCGAATGACAACATTATTAGAGTCCCCCACTATCGTGTCCAAACTGATCTTGTCATACTTTTCCGACTCAATATTCAACTCAAGTATCCTCAAAGTAGACGGTTTAGTAACATCGCCTCCGAACTCCTTCACCACGTCAATCAATTTCAAACCATTGGATACTTTCTTAACAGAACTTCCCCGATCACTCATAAACTTCACATTTATGCCACGACTAGGCGACGACGTCGATGATCTCTGCACCACTTTCAACACCAACTTGGAGTTATTCAACAAGTTGGTCAATCGAATCGGCAACGTTCCGTCTAGTAACTTATCGTTATGGTACAACTTCCCCGAGTACGAGTCCGGGTCTATCTTGAACACGGCCAACGCCTCTGTGGCCAATTGATTGATCGTTGATGCTTTGGCAATCGTCACTTTCTTTGGTAGCTGTCTCCCATACGTTATGTTAAAGTTGATCGTTGACATGGTTGCTATTCTGGAGTGGTTGTTGTCGTTGTGTGGCAAAACGTAAACCAGAAAAGAGAAAAAAAAAATAGTTCTTGATTCGTATTGTTTTGGTCGTCTGCGGAATGACGATGGCGGAAGATAGGAGTGGTGGATTTGTATGCACTTTGTAAGCTAATAGGAGCTACCCCCTCCTGAAATGCTGGTTATCTAGCAAACTGAGGTACGTGAAAGTGAATTGGCTCTCATGTTGGTAGAGGGGAAATGGTGGTAGTCTGCATATAACCATGTGGTCGTGTGTTTTGGTTAAGGAAGTTGCACGATTGGCTTCCAGTGATGTAGAAATAATGGACGACGATCCAACGTGAGAATAGTTTTCATTATTCTCCTTTTCTTCTTCACTAAGCTAACCTTGTTTGCGTTGAATTTCAGTCCATGTTCTTTTACTAGAGCGAGCACTATTACTAACCCCTCAGTGATTTTTCTAGCTTTGAGAGATCATGCTGGAAACGGCGTGGTATCGCTCATTAATATATACTAATTATTGTTACTTGATCGTGTAGAGTATCTCTATAACTACGACGATGCTCGATTCTACTCGGTCACATGGTTACTCGTTACATCCCTCGACCCTTCATTGTGACGCGTGGGTAGGTGGGATTCCCCGGACGTGACATCCCGATCTCCAAGGGCCGTATCTTCCCTTCCCCAGAGAGCGTTTTGGGGTTCCCTACTTGCGTTTCCCCCGTGGTCCCCATTTTCCAGGGGACCGTATCTCCCCCTACCCAAGGGAAGACCGACTGGGCCACTTCGTGAGCGGGCCACCCCAGCCCTGCGCGTGCTGCCTCCTTTTAAGAGGTTCTGCACCCCGCCCCCTCGACCCAGAGAGGGTGAGACCACAGGTGTGCAAACGGTCTGGTCCGAACCTCCACCCGGTCTCCCTATAAGCCTACTCTGGGGACAGTCGCCATGTGCTGGTGGACTACCTCCGAAGTAGTACAAGGTAACGGTGACCAAACCGCTACCTTGGAGAAGAAGGACCTTCGCTAACCCACACCGCCTTTGAGAATGTGGATCCCTTATAGGTTCAAGATAGGTGTTGTCTTCTTTGGAAGGTCCTTCTGTTGTATAACTTGTGTATATTAGACAAAGGCTGGGACTTCATCGTCCCTTTGTAAGCAGCGGTGGTACCAGGTGTCAACAAACTATTATATGCTACCACAATCAGTATATGAACAACTAACCTGGAGGGAACATGTAGCATTTATAAGGGGCTGAGACAACAAAAGTGTATCTCTTTGCAAGCTTGCTACTGATACTGTTGCAAAATTATGTTAGCAATTGAACACAAGTAGAACTCTTGACTTGATTGATACACACAATTGAACCAACTAGCTCGATAATAGTTGATCCCAACCCTTACAAGGATCGATTGATTATTGTGGTTGATAATTACAAAAAGAAAAGAATGGTGCAAAAAAAGATTGTTGTGTTTTCATGATTTTGCAGTTTTCTATTTGTGTAGATTATTCTGTTAGGCCAAGTGTCGCTACCATATGATATCCACAATCCGTGATTTCCTCTGGATATTTACACCTCCATAGACCTTTTATGAATATACCCCGTAGACCTCACCTCAAAAGTGTTGAAGCTTGGAAACTGTTAAAGTGTTGTTAGCTATTTCTTATCCTGATGTTTTCTTTCTGAATATTTATAACATTTGGAAAGTATTTTGAACTAAAACATAATATAGCAACACATGTAACACTATCAAATGACAAATTAGAATAACGATGAATATCATAAACAAACACTATTATTCTTCTCCACCTGTAGTCAGTGATTGGAAATGCAAGCCCTCTTCCAGTATTCGCTTGGGTTAGGTTCGAAGCATCGATCCTATATAGTAATAACAAATGAAAACGATCCTTCCTTCACTTCACTTATATCCTATCTCACGAATAATCGTGTAAGTCAAACAAGTTGTTTTGATTCGTTATCATACAACTTCAATAGAATCAATCTCTCTACTTGCCTTGTATTGCATCCCAGCTTAGCGCTACCAATGCTTTTTCCTGCATATCCGCATTTGGATACGTCGCGACACGCGTGTACAATGACCAATCGAAAACCAAAACAACCAAACAGTGTCCACGGGCCATTATCAACACCCCCCATCAATGTCACACAACGAAGAAGTTGTCGCCTTGTTAGAGAGCCTCAAGAAGGGGAAAGACAAGGAAGAGAACCAAGCAACCCTATCACAACTTGAGGAGTTGATAAGCGATGGCATAGATGAACCACTTTTGGCAGTTTTTCTAGACGCAATCCTCGAGACAAAGCGAGCTATCCCACACAACGTCAAGCAGTTCCTCCTTGAAAATTGCCTAGTACCAAGGCTGGAGCTATCGGTTGATGTTTTCTTACGAATCATTGGCGGGATAGGAGCAACACGAGTGTATTATGAAGGAAACAGGAAGCTCAAGGCAAAGAAACCGTCAAAAGACATACAGCTTGGGTTGCTTCGATGGATCATTGACAATTTTGGGATTTTTGAGAAGAGCCTCGTTGCGTCTGGAACACTTGTGCTATCGGTATTGATCAAGAACCTTGCTTATGAGTTTTCACGAAGCGCTCTTTCGCAATTGGTCGTTTCCCTACTCGGCCAGAGCTCGTCAGGACAGTTCCGGACTTTCTACAACAGTGAAGTCTACCATAACGTGAAGATACTAAAGGACCACCATATTCAGAAAGTCGTCGACCTATACAACAAGTTCCCGCTTGATATCTATTTGTCGGAGTTATTAGCATTTTTCAAGCTGGTTATGCCAGATTTGGATTACATTGCGTATTCACCCGACAACTACCCCATGCTAAACAAGCTAATAAGCAATCCTGACCAAGTTTACCGATGGGAGGAATCAGCTTTGACCCCCGTATCATCCAAGCGTCAGAAACGCATCGTCAAGACGAGTAGCGGGGACATCGACACTATTCAGGCGCTCGATCAGATCAACAGAGTGAATGCCTATAAACTATTGAGAAATTCGTTTGGTAATGACACGGATGCACAGCTACTAGTTTTATTGTTCCAGACCGGTAATCCTACCTTCATCAGCAAGGTCAACTCGTACGTGCGTGCCAACCTTCAAAGCTCCATACAGGATGAACGCGACAGAATGGCATTCTTGAGGAGAGTTGCTCGACTTTACCAGGTAGGTAGCGGGGCAATATTCTTGGAATCAGTTGAGGATTACATACTCACCAAAAACCTACTGCAGAACTACTTCTTTGCGGAAATGGACTACCGGTCGCAGGTGATGAAGTATTCAACACACCTAGACCCGGCAAAACTAGCGGACATGATTTCCCGCGACGCTCTTGACTTGAAGAAGGTTTACTATTCGAAAGAGAGAATCGTTTCTTCATCATGTGTTGCATACGTTGAAGGCGTACTATACTTGCTAAGAATGTGGGTTTCCAATGACGACGAGAGCCTCGTTAGAGCCTTGAACCTAGTCTTGCCGAAACTATACACCTTCATACAATACTGCAACCCCAATCAAGAGTGGCTCACACGCAAAGTTCTCCGCTTTATACACGAGCAAGAAGAAAATACAATCGACCTGCTTCACGATGAGGCATTGCTACCGCCAAGGCTGCTTGTTTATACCTGCTTGTTGAGCCCCGACCCGCTCATTTTTGCAACCGCTTGCGAACACATTGTCATATGCAAGGACCACAGCTATAGTGAACCGGAATGGCGCAACTTGCAAAACTCCTTTATAATGGACTCCGTGAACATGTTATGGAAGGAGCGGTTCTTGAAGCAGGACCTCAGTTCCAGCAATTCTTCCACAAAGGGGCTCTACTTGAACCCGGAACTCTCAAGGAAGCTAACTTCATTACACCTGTCCGATCAACTTTCGGTTTCTTTCCTGTCGATAGGGGAATTCTTCTACAACCCGGCATTGTCATACATTGTAACGAAGATTATTTGGGACATTGAGGATAAAGCAGAGGATATCAACACGCGCCATGAAGGACCTGTCTCAAGGGATAGTTTGGAGAGACTAAGGCTCGATTCAGACAAAGTATGGCTAGATGTCTCGTTCGAAGAGTTGAAGATTAAAGTGCTTCAATATTTGGACACGGGTAACGATGAGAAGTTTAAAGGAATAGCTAATCTTTTGTTCAACTGCTTGAAAAGTCTATCCGACAAGAGAAATGGTTTCTAACATTAACATAAGAGTGTGTATATCATCAAAAAAATACAATCTAGACCATATTATGTACAACTTATTCAGAAACCAAACTGTTGCTGTAATTGCCAAGCGAAAACTCCGCCTTCTTACCAAATGGTGCATACTCACCATCGTTCAATACCAACGCGGGTCTATCTGCATCAAAAACGTCGTCATTATCGTCCACGGGGTCGTAGTATGTATTTGCTGGATTCTTCAACCCAGTTATAGGATCATCTCTGGCCACAATGTCAATCTCTTGCACTAGCTTGATCATGCTGTTCTCACCATAATTAACTCCATACGAAGCACTGATTGGGATGACACCCTGAACCCAAGCATCAACAATTCTTGCTCTTTGTTTGGTACCCAATCTTGAGATAGGAAACTCACCCTTTTTGATGAATGCCACAATATCAATAACCACGTGATGCTTGCTCAAGATGGTGTTGACAATAAGCGGTACCAACGAAGCAAAGTATTTAGTACGCTTCGATTCACAAACGACAATTGTATAGTCGGAGCATTTGAAAACACAGGATCCATTCTTGTAGATATCAGAGTGACAAGACTCAATAGTGTTTTCAATGTCTATTGGGAAGTGATGCAAGCCCATGACTTCAAACGTATCGGCGATCTTTCCCAAAACAAAAAGTGGCTGGAACGTGGAGATCTCATTGTCTGAGTCTCTGGCGTTGTTCTTAGTGACCGAGACATTATGAAGGAATCCCAAGTCTCCGGTTCGCAAGTACGTAACATCAGGATTTCCGTCAGCGATAACACCGTTGAATTGAGTTTGTGCAAACTGATCAACGGGTCCCTTTGGTCCATTCGTGAATGAAGTCAAATTAGCCTCTGAGCACACCCAAATTTCGCCAAACTCACCCTCTTTACAGATCTTGCGAGTTTCAGGGTTGACAATGGCAATTTCAGTACAAACAGGAACCATACCCGAATCTTGAATATGCAAGGCACTTGGGAACTCTGATTGGTTGACAACGGAGATGTACCCTTGACGAAGCGCGATTGGGTCTAAGAAAAGGTCGACTGGCGCCACCGTCATATAGGACCTCGTGGCAATCATGGGGTTGAAGTAGTGACTGTGGACAGTAGACATGGCCGCAGCGCTAAGCTTGGTGGGCTGGAAAACTTTGGCAATCTTCCTCAAGAGATCGATCTCGACTCTGTTTTCTGTACTGATCATCATATTCTTCAACTGTGACAAATTGAAGCCCTTTGGAGTGAACTTGATGGCAGCGTACTTAAGCATCTGTTCCGTGACAAAAACATCCTTCACCTTGTGTTTAGCAAGGGTCAAGAAGAATTGCAAGGGGTTTTCGGCGTAACTCACAGGCGAACTCAAGTACGTCGTTGTTCCTAGGAAGACTCCCAACAAACAGGCTTGAACGAACCCGATTCCTGAAGCGTGACGAACACATCCAACAATAGACGACTGTGAGCTCAAATTACACGTTTCCTTGAACACCTTACAAACTCCAATGATGTTCTTGTTACTTAATGTCGCCCCGACACGGTAATGGTCCGAAGTGAAATTCAACCAAACCATAGCGGTCGTGTTGTCGTCTCTGAAATTGACGGCAGCTTGATAACTTGCAATCTTGGAGTTTAGCGATGCCAAGTTAGACACTTTGGTCAATTTAACCGTGTTTTTGATCTTCAACGACTTGACTCTCTTGTGGGTGATTTTCTTTAACGAGTCGGCGATGGGTCCGTTCTTCAAGAATTTTTCAACTTCATCGTTAACCAAGATCTCCGAAATATCGAAATCTCTAATGACACCCACAAACGCAGGAAAATCTTCCCCAATTCTGTTGGAATCAAATGGCAACATCGGAACTGGAATAATACCGCACATCAAACAAGCATACACCGCAATCACAAAGTCTTCTGAGAGGGAGTACATGAGAATCACGTATTGCCCAGCCTTGATGTTTGCCTTTTCGATCAAGTACTGGCAGACCGCATAGACACGAGTCTCAAACTTTTTCCACGTCAAAGGCTTGCTTTTACCATTGTTGTCCACATTATGGAAAGCTACTGCGTCACCGGACTTTGCTACCCTGAACTTCAATATATCAATAATAGTCTTGAAATCGGTCAATGGAGCGCCAGCTTTGTCGTCAATAGACTTCTCTCTATAGTCAATGGTGGAGTATTGGTCTGGGAACGTAGCAAGCGAGGTGCTTCTTATATCCGACACGATTGGAGACCAGATGCCCCCAATTATGTCTTCACCATGTGGGATTATACTAATGGAGTTTCGGATAAAGAACTTGACAAAGTCAGCTTTTAAGGAACCATCTTGGAACTTCCTCTTACATAACATGTTGGCAATTTCTCTACCTCCGCTTCGCATGATCTTGGGCAATGTATCACAATCAACGACCAACACACAATACAATCGCAAAAAGTGTCGCTTGTACAAGGCATCGAAACATTTCTGCGCAATGGCATTCAACACTGGCTCATTAAGTGGTACACCTGCAACATAGTCCTGCTCAAGTCTGGATTTGGAGCCACCAGAAGTTGAGCCATCGACTGCACTGGTATCTTCAGCCACTTGTTTCCTAACCACTTCTGCTTCAACTATTGCAATCGGCAAATACTCATTACCAATTAAGATATCAAAGATGGTACAATCGTAAACTTGCTTGACTTCGCTGGCCAATGTCGCTAACAAATGTGATGAGTAGTGGTATCGCGATCCAGTGCCAATCACAAACTCTTTGTTCAACTTTTGGTACAACGCTTGGTCAATCCAACTAATTCTCTGCCTGATTCTATCTTCATACAACCCGAGAACATAGACTTTACCTTTGAAAGTGAATCCTAATAGACCAGTTCGCAAAAAATCCATCTCGAGTACACCGTTTGCACCACGGCATTTGGCATGGAAAAACGTCTTTGATTCCTTTCTCATGCCGTAGAATCCACCAGAAAGACAAGGACTGTCTATCCAAATTTCACCCAACTCGCCCTTGTTCACTAGGATAGACAGTTCTGGGTTAACGACTGCCAACGTCGCGTCTGGCAAAGGATACCCGAATGCATCAACTCTTAAAAGATCGGGTCCAATGTCGTCGTTTGCTGGTGGGTTAGTCTCGACAATCTTCACAATATTCCGCGAAAGGGCATCCTTGTCGATCAAAACAGACGAAAGGTCGTTGGAATCGTCGTCGCGAATGGGAATACCCAACTTGTCTTTGCCGCCGATCCAGTCTCTCAACGAAATAACCATACCACCATACTCACTCAACGTTAGCATAGGGATAATAGCATTGTCTGGGTGCTGGCACCCCAAAGGACGCAAGTATCTCTGGGACAAGATCTCCATGAATTCACCATCTATGGTAAGTGCATTCACTAGCACCCATTTCACCGACGAGAAATCAACACGCTGCGTTTTGGAGAAGTATCTCGTTGCACTTGGCGACTGTTGATAGTCATACGTTACTCGTTTCAAACCAAAATAGTCAGCCAACAACAAAGAAGCTCGCCATCTGGATATCAAGTTGGCGTACAACCCTTGAACCTCCATCACTCTTTGAGGAGCCCAGATATGCATGTTACCGGAATAAACAGTGAACAAAACCCCTAGGATAATACCTATCGAGAAACGGATATCTAACGTGGCCAAAACCACCTTCTTGTCAGATTGGTACTGTTTGTAACTTCTTTGGAGACCGCCGCCAGAGTCCGGGAGCGACAGGAGAGTCGCATCAAGACAATGCATTTGATGGTGGATTGTTCTGTGACTCAAGGCAATGCCTCTTAACTCCCCAAGTGGAGATCTCGCAAACTCAACATATGCCAAGTTCGAATCGTTAGCAGTCTTCTTTTCTTTCTTCAACTTTTGTTGCTTCGTGTTCCAATGTGACAACTCAGACTTCTTGGCTGACCCAAAATCAGTCGTTCTCCATCTGGTCAACTTGGAGGGCCAGCTGATTCGCAGGTTTTGGGCATTCAACCTATCCAACTCCTTTGCCACCGTTTCGGAGTAAAGCAAAAGTTTCGACGACGTCAAGTTTATGATATTCAACACTTCACTCAAGGAAATGTCCTGGTGGATCGGGATGGCGGTGACCCCGGCCATGAAGCACCCAAAAAGCGCCACTACAAACTCGGCAACTTCGCCATCTTTGTACAACAAGACCACGGTATCAGAGTTCTTCATGGTGACTTTGTGTTGAATTTCGTAGGCCACTTTAACCGCTTTCAAATATAGCTTCTCCCAAGTTATCGAGTTGACTTCCTTACCCCTTGAGTCCAAAACAACGAAAGCCAACTCATTCTTGTAGATGTTGCCTCGGTAAGCCAAAATGTCCATAATGCTGTCAGAGCTCAACTCCTGCCACTCGCTGGACGCCTTTCTCGGATTCAATGGTCGTTCTAGCTGCGTTGGATCTAGTTGCAAGAGCTCGTCTGGTTGCTGCCTCTGGCGTAGTCTGTTTATGGACTGCATGATTTCTTCTCTTCTGTTTATAAAAGTCCACTGGTCAATCACCTTGTTGACCATGAAATCGTCATCCAACTGTTGCAACAAAATCGCCATATCTGGAGGAATATCGACATTGGACGTCGTGGTGGTTCCCAAATTAGGCGTTATGTTTGACGATGGGTTCGATATTAGCTGTTCGTTGGTAATCAACGTGCCTGTTTCAGGATTCAAGGTGGCAGCCGAAACAGACCTTTGTCGATGGTGGTGGTGGTGATGGTGAAGGTCAGAGGCCCCGTTAGTTGTCTGGCTCGACGAGGCCGACGGTATCTTTAAGTTATTCTTGCTGCTTGAGTGAGACATGGGCTGGGTGCTGTGGTTGTAAACAAGAAAAGGGTCTTTCCGTGGCTGTCCCTAGTTCTCCATTTCGTGTACCAGAATTTTTCTGCTTCCTGTGAGTTGTTGATTTTTTTTGTTAGTTTGTTTGACATTCCGCCCGGCGTCCTCGTCTAAAGGGCACAGTAACGGGTGCTACATTATGTAATCCAGAATGTATCTCTAATTAGTACAGAGGAAACAGACTACTCAGGGTCCTCCTTTGCTACTGTTATTCACTTGCTTGCGCTTGCAAAGTCTTCCTTTGCACATACTCACAGCAAGTTCGGTAGAACGAGTTGACGCAGGGTCACCAACAATTGGCTTTGCGTCAACCACTGACTGAAAAGGAGAACTCACAGCCATGGGGGACTACAAGGAAGAGGGTGGCGGTGGTGGCGGTTGTAAGCAAGAGGATGGGTATCATGTCTACTGGTATCCTAAGTTTGAGCGTCAATAGCGGCACATCCAGCACACCGTCTCCTCCCTGGCATATACTTGAACAGGCAAATCAAGTGCATTGAGACCTGCCACAGTAATCCTACGACCCTGCTCTTGACCTACAGTCCTATTTGTAAGGTGTCTAGGAACTAGAGCTTTGAACTCTGGTAGCATCTGGCGGCTCCCCCATGATAGTCATCGCGCGGTGGATAACCAAAGGGTAGCAGAAAAATTTTCTTTCCTTATCCCAATTCCCGGCTCCAGGCTCTACTTGAAGATCTCTCTTATTTAACCACAACGTCACCAACAACACAGCCATGCTAAGGTATACAGGCAACAAATACGCACCACTAATAACCAAGCGATTCTTGTTTGTCCCCAGCAACAGTCTAACAGATACGAAAAAGAGGAAAAGAATACCCATACAGCCAAGAGTAAAGTCCGTACCCCAGCGCAATGAAAATATAGCTAGGTGGCAGCGCCAAAAAGATCCCTATAAAGGGTACAAGAAGCCAGGGAATGCCACTACTGTAACCCCAAGGCAGGAGTTGAAGGAACTCAGGAGCATAGTGAGGGAGGTTTCCGATTATATTCACCCACGAGATAAGGATGCCTTGACGCGGGTCGAGAAACCAGTGCCGACTGATCTACCAAAGATTGATATTGACGAAGCCACAGATGATATATTTGAGGAGTTATCTGGCGACGGACATGGAGATCCGAGCCAAGATGTCGCAGGAGGGGTGCCAATTAGCTTGGCTTTTCCGGAAAGTGTCAACAAGAGATTGGGGCTAGTTTCAGACTTGTGCCATCTCTCGGTCGCCGCATCGTTGCCAGAACGGGTCGAGCACATGGAATGGAAGACAACGTTATCCCAGTTGCAGGAATCCGGAGGGTTCAAGAGATTGCCACACGTGGATGTGAAAGCGTTTGTGAACAAAATCCCACATAGGACTTTGCGTCACTTGATCCCCACTATTGAACAGATGTACCAGGAAGCAAGTATCCCGATCCACTACAATACCTATTTCGAGTTTATTAAGGCTTTATCGCTCGGGAATATACTTTCAGAGCAGGAAGTGGAAGTCATTGAAGAATACTTGGAAGAAATTGAAAGACAAACTAAACTAAAAAAGTCACATTACGAAGTAATGATTGGGGTGTATGTCAAGAACAACAACAAGACCAAAATTGAAGGCGTATTGCTGCAGATGAAAGCCAACAACATACTCCTCACCAGAGTAGTATACGAGTCCATCTTGAAGAAGTACGTCTATTACGACAAAGATCACAAGAAGGCACTCGAAGTGTTTGATTCAATGAAGTTTTTGTCGAAAGGAACCGCCCCTGATGCCGGGGCCTACGCCGATATCATGAAGTCATGCGTGACGGACCACAATGTCGAGAAGGCGTTGGACTTATACCAGGAAATGCAAGACAAGCTCATCCAGCCGAATGAACAGGTGTTGGCTACTTTAGCCATGGGGTGTGCCAAGACGCGCCTTCACAGAACCCAGGCATGGGACTTTTTGTTTCAGATTTATGACCGTGGATGGACGCCAACGTTGGCAACGTTTGAGACGATGCTTCAAGTCAGTGCGCGAGACGGTGATTTGGAATTGACAAGAGCAATCTTTTACAAGGCGATAGAAACTAGATCAGTCACACCGACAGCTTTTGTTGCGCTAATGATGGCATACTCAAAGTACGTGCTACCAACAGAAAGAGAGACTCCATATTTGATCTCATTGACGGAAAAGGGAAGGTTGTTTAAGCAGAACATCACCGGCAACGTCGATTTCAGGGTTCCGGTCAACAACTTCCCGTTCTTGCCTTCATCGGAGATTCACGATGCCAAATTCGTGTTGGCTGAATCGAGCGCAGTTTGGGCATATGCCATGATGCACAACAGTAAGCTTGTCAGCCATCCGTATGCTGCCGCGTCATATTTGGAGATCGCCATTAACTTTGGCAAGTTTGAAGACTTCAGGGACAGGTTCGATGCAAGCACGTATTTGGACACCGACGGAATCCCAAAGGTCAGAGAAATTGAAATTATGGAATCAGAGCCAGAGCCACAAGAGCAGGCAGAGATTGACGAATCCGAGGTGCAAGTTGAAGCTGGAAAGTCAAACGAGGTAGTGAAATCGCCTATTCTCGAGCAGATACAAAGTCAGACCAAGGATAATAGATTCAAAGCACCTCGAACCTCTCGAATCTACGACATTGCAATCACCGCGGCCGGAAAGTTCCAAAACTATGAGTTTGCTGAACGGATAATTGCAGAAAGAGGACAGTTCAGAAAATCAAACAAGTTCAAGGAATTATCACAGAAGCAACAGAAGCAGGAGGACTTTGGGTTTGCTGCTAAGTTGATACAGTGCTACATCGACATGTGGTTGTTGGAAGACGCATATGCCGTTGTTTTGCTGACGGCAGAGAGCTTCCCATGGAGCTGGAAAGAGCTCGGTCCGCTTAGTGCTGCTGCTGTGAACCTTGGAAGTTTGGAATTGGCAGCCGCCATCAGGAAGATCGTCCTTGGGGAACAAGTCAGACACGAAGGTAAGATAAAACGCAAGGACTATAAAGACTTCGTCAGGAAGAGAGGCTACTAAAAAGATGTACGTAAAAACGCTGTTCACGAACCCCTGTAAATAGACTCAATTAGAGTACAGCGAGTTTAGGTTCTTTATAGTGCTGTCTAACAAGATGTGTAGTTTCAAATATTTACAAGACGATACTTATCATACCGGGTTTTTTAATAAGCTTCTTGAATGCCCCGCCATTGAGCAACTTGGAGAATGGTTCGATTGTCGACACTTTCGCCACGACGTCGGCATCGGACTGCGTGATAAACGACTTATCGGCTTCGATCGTGCCACGGGCGCGACCATTGACAAATATGTTGAATGGTATGAAGCTGGACTCAATAGGTTTGCCCTCGGGGTAGGTTTCGTAGAAGATCGATTTAGGTTGGGCTTCACCTTGGCTGAATGCCAATCTTTGCCAGCATTCCTCTGATGAAGCCGGGGTCACGGGCGCCATACAGACCAACAACTTCTTATAGCAGTCAAGAACCAAGTCGCGAGAATACAATTCGGGCGACTTGAGCGCGTTCGTAATTGCGTTTGTTATCTTCATGAGATCCGAGATGACTGTGTTCAATGAAAAGTCAACTTCTATTGACTTTGTCATTGACTGAACATAGCCCTGCACTTCGTTATAAAGCTTCAACTCCTCGGACGTGAATTTTATGTCGTTGTAGGTTTTGCCGTTGAGGGTGATGTCCTTGAACGAGTGGGGTTCATCCGTGGGGGTTTGTTTGTAAGGGTACTCGGCAATGGTGTCACTCAATTGAATCACGCGTCTCAACCACCTGTCCGTACCAGCAATCTGCTCTTCTTGCCAGTTGAGGGTATCTGAAACAGGTGCCAGGAACAACATTTGTGCTCTAACCACATCAGCACCGTATTTTCCAATACATTCAGCTGGATCAACCCCGTTGTATTTGGATTTCGACATTTTCTCAAATGAGACGTTTGGAGTCACGCCGGTTTCTTTAATGATTGGATTCTGAGGGTCTTTCGTGTCCACCTCATCGGGCTTCAAGAATCTACCGTTGGCTGGATCCGTGAAGGTTTTGCCGTGAACCATACCTTGAGTGACTAGTTTCTGGAATGGCTCCTTGTGGTACGGTTCACCATTCCATATGCCATAATCACTCAAGAACTTGCTAACAAACCTGGAGTATAACAAGTGCAAAATTGCGTGTTCAACACCACCAACGTACAAATCAACAGGCATGTTTTGGGCTGCTTTTGGACCAAGAAGGGCTTTGTCGTTCTTAGAGTCAAGGTAGCGGAAAAAGTACCACGACGAGTCCATGAACGTATCCATCGTATCTGTTTCACGCTTACCTGGTTTCCCACAAGATGGACATGGCGTGTTCACAAACTCATCAATCTTCTCCAACGGGTTGCCCTTGCCAAAATGTTGTCCGTTGATCTTTGGAAGCACCACTGGTAGTTGCTCATCTGGAACGGCCACAGGACCACAATCATCACAATGAACAATAGGAATAGGAGCACCCCAGTACCTTTGTCTACTGATCAACCAATCTCTGATCTTGAACTGTGTGGACGACTGACCCAAACCGTGCTTTTGTAAGTTCACCGTGATTAACTTCATCGCCTCCTTGACCGTCTTCCCTTTGTACTCTCCGATATCTTTCAAACCATGCGGCAAGACTGAAATATCCTGCAACGTCCCTACTTTTTCAACGTATGGATAACTGTCATTATCGGATTTCTTGGGTGCCACGATCTGAACCGCTGGAGTCTCTGGTTCATGCAACTTCCAAAATTCAAAATCACGTTCATCATGGCCCGGGCACCCCATGACTGCACCATGACCATAGCTGCCCAACACATAGGGAGCAACGTAAATGGGCACATCGAACTTCTTTTGGGTTTTGTTGTGGGCATCGATCGGGATAGACGCTCTCACGTTCTTCAACTTGTACCCAATCTTGGACGTGGGGTCGTCTATGTTCTTGGCTTCTTCGATAAACTTGGCCAATTCGGGGTCCTCTTCAGCCAACTGTCTAACCATTGGATGGTTCAAAGCCAATGCAACGAACTGCAAGCTGAACAAAGTGTCTGGTCTCGACGTGAAGACCTTGATATGGTCAAACCCCGAGTCCACAGGAATGACAATCTCTGTTCCCGTTGACTCCCCGATCCAGTTTTTCTGCATGGTTTTAACCTTAGTGGGCCAGTCTTTCAAGTACTTCAAATCGTGGCTCAACTCCTTGGCGTACTCCGTGATCCGGATAAACCACTGCTTCAAGAACTTCTTCTCCACAAGCGCACCGCTTCTCCATGACCGGCCACCAGCGTCGACTTGTTCATTAGCAAGCACGGTTTGGTCGACGGGGTCCCAATTGATCTCCGAGTAGTTTCGATACGCCAACCCCTTTTCAAACAACATCAAGAAGATCTTCTGCGTCCACTTGTAGTACTCCGGGGCCGAGGTGTTGACTTCCCTGTCCCAGTCGAAATCAGCGAGGAAGATCTCCGTCTGCAGCTTCATCTTGGCAATGTTCATTTCCGTCCACTCGGCCGGGTTGATGTTTCTCTCAACGGCGGCGTTCTCGGCTGGTAACCCAAACGCATCCCACCCCATTGGGTGGATCACGTTGTAGCCCTTCATTCTCTTGAACCGTGCCACCACGTCACTGATGGTGTACACACGAAGATGTCCCAAATGGAGCACTCCCGAAGGGTAAGGGAACATTGATAAGGAGTAAAAGGTTTTGGCATCCGGGGGAATCAAGTGCTTGACAGGGTGAAGTGAGTTGATGGGTGATTGTTGTTTCCATAGTTTCTTCCATTTTTCGTCTAGTTTTGGGAACTCTATGGATTTAGATGATACGGTTGATGAATATTTGACGTGGGTTAATGCAGACAGCAGCGTCCTTAGCGACGTACGTCGTATCATTCTGGGGGAGGAGTTATTGGTGGTATAATCCTTGGGGGATGAATGAAAAATTTCTGAAGAGAGAAGAACAGACCTCGCCATGGTTGCGTCGAATGATGGCCGTGATCCATGCGACGGCGGCGGGAGAAAGCGAAAAAAGTTGAAATCCACGGAAAGCAAAACAAACAACCAGGAAGAAAAAAGCAAAAAAAACCAGTCAGAGATCATCACCACCACCATCACCATCATCACCAGTACTATTCCCTAATAGCCCAAACACATCTTTAATGACCACACAAAGGAAACGATCAGTTAGTCCCAACACAGAGACGTCTTTTGTCAACAACAGCTCAGAAGAACCAACGAGACCCACACTTTCCTCGTATTTTTCAAAGTTCAAGCAATCGTTCATTTCCCCATCCCCATCCACAGACACTGCAACCAATGAAGCACAGGACAAGCAGCAGCAGCCACCGGTAGATTTGAATATCGATGACCAATTATTGGCGAATTTCAGACCATCGGACAAAAGAAGACGATTATCCATCCAGAGCCATCCTTCTCCACAAGGGATCCCACGATCTTCAGCTGCCTTCAGCACGCAATTCCTACCACGCCAAAGGTCGTACCTGATCATGTATAACGATGTCAAGACTAATGAAGAGGAATTGAACAACGACTTGGAAGTCAGAGTAACGGCGAAGGAGTCCCAGAGCATGGATGACCGCGACGAATCGCCGTTCGTGGACTTGCCCCAGGCTCCCAATGCCGGCATCATACTAGGAGGAGGAAGAGCAGGAAGTGTGGGTGAGACCAGCGATGGAGAAGCACAAGATGGCGTGGACATCGAAGTTGACGAAGAACAGATCCAGGAAGTGGTTGAGTATGCGCCGTTGTACCAGGATGAGAGTGGCAACATTGTGCGTCCGCCATTCATCAACTTGGATCCACGAGAGAGGTACCAGTTGTTGCAGTTGAAGCGGTCAATAGAGACATCCGAGGCATTGCAGCAGAGAATAAAGTATATGGTGAACCCCAACGAGACGTTCAGCAGGAGACTCAATGGAACAAACAAGGTGGAAACATCCACTCAAACCCACGATCTTGGATACTTGAACTCGAGGTTGAACTTCAAAAGAAAGCTCGAACCCCAGAGTTATATCCAGCAACGCCCGGCAAAGAAACAAAAACGAAAAGGGTTTGCTATGGAGAATTTTGAGTATGACGTCAAAAGTGAAGAGCCTGTTGTTACCACAAGTTCGTTGAATGGCGTGTTGGGCGCTGTTAGCAAGCCCAAGTTTAAGGACCACAGCAAGGCTGAAGACAAAAAGATTACCCACATCATACCGAGAGAGGACGAAGAACCAATTTCGAAAAAGTTTTCCCAGCAAGGCGCTGCATCTGCCAACCGTGACTTGTTTGGCAGACAGGATACTAGCCAATTGAAGTTGGATGAAAACTATATCAAGCAAAGCGATTCTATATCCGATATAATCAAGCTCAAAGACAACTTGGGTGATCATGATAAGGCAAAGAAGGTTTCTGCTGGTCCATCTTCTGGGTTCAAGTTCAACATCAATAAGGACGATTTTAAGGAAGTTATTGACGCTAGAAAGCAAAACGATGAAATGCTCGAAAAGGCGAAAGCACCAAAGAGTGATTTGTTCCAGAAACCAGTTGAAAGTAAGGTGACAAGCGCGGACTCCAAACCTAAGCTTCTGTTTGGTTTGCCAAACAATGAGTCTTCATTGAAACAGAACGAGGAGAAGAAAGAGGCACCTAAGTTTTCCTTTGGAAACAAACCAGCTGAACCCAAGGAAGTTCCTAAGTTTACATTGAGCAAAACCACCACGCCAGAAGCACCAAAGGAGCAATCCGAGGAGCCAAAGAAGACTAGTTTGTTCAGCTTTGGGAAGACCGACGAGAAGAAAGATGACTCTCCAAAGCCTAGCTTGTTTGGAGACAAGAAGGATACCGACCAACCACCCAAACCATTGTTCAGCTTTGGAGCAAAGAAGGATTCCGCGCCAGCATTTTCCCTTGGTGGGAAGAAGGAGTCCACACCAGCCTCGCTTGACGACAACAAGGACGCTCCCACTGTTTCGTTTTCGTTTACAGCTAAGAAGGACGACGAAAAGCCTAAACAAGACGAACCAAAGCCACTCTTCCTGCTCAGTGGCGTCACATCTAAAGACTCCACACCTTCGACACCAAACACCGCATCAACTACACCGTTTTTGTTTGGCGGCGCACCAAAGGATGACAAGAAGGAAGAAGCACCTAAAACCGGACTTTTTGGATTTGGCCAGAATAATGCCAGTGCAGGAACTTCCACGACAGGTACATTCAAGTTTGTACCAAGCGAGGAAAAGCCCTCCAAGCGACCACAAGAGGACGAGGAGGAAAAGAAAGACAAGCCGGAAGAGCAACAGCCTGCCACCAAGAAGGTCAATTTTAACACGCCTACACCGCAGCCAACGCTGTTCTCGTTTGGTAGTGCTACCAGCAGTACTTCCAAGCCTGCTTTCAATTTGGGTGCTGCCACTATAGAGAAGAAGGACACCACCCCTGGTGCTTTGTCAGTTGCTACATCTACATCTACCCCTGCACCAGTTACCGCACCACCAACAAGCGGAACGTTTTCATTCACTTCTGCAAGCAAGCCGACGCCGCCAGCTTCGGGCAACCCAAGCTTCAAGTTCGCATCTGGAGTCACGCCACCAGCTGGGGTCAAACCGCAGTTCAACTTCAGCGGACCAACTGGTTCCAGCGCACCTGCTTTTGGAGGGTTCGGACAACCAACGACGTCATTAGGCGGTGCCACTAACCCACCACCTTTCGGACAGTCAGGCACGTTTGGCCAAGCGTCACAAGGCGCAGGTAGTGGAGTGTTCGGACAATCGCCGGCGTCAGGCACCACCACAAGCGGCGGTGCATTTGGTCAGGCGAATAATATCTTCGGAAGTAAGTCGGCGCCAAGCACGACACCGGCACCTGGCAATGTGTTTGGAAGTCGACCTACTACGCCTACGTTTAATTTCACGGGTGGAAGTAATGCACCTGCAAATTCCAATGCCAACCCGCCATTGCCTGCTCCGATGCCGAGCGGTGTGCCGCTGTTTAATTTCACGGGCAGTAAGGAGTCTACACCCGACCCTGCGTCGATATTTGGTCAGCACAACGCTAACCGAAGCGCTACGTCCACGCCCTTCGGCAACACCATGAACAACACCATGTTTGGCCAGCAACCACAACAACCACAACAACAGCCAAACATGTTTGGAGGCAATGCCAATGCTCCCAACACCTCATTTGCATTTGGAGGTGGTACTGGTGGTGGGCCAGTAGTCAACGGAGGCGTGCCTACGCCAGTGGTGAATCCACGGAGAATCATCCAGCCAAGATCCAGAAGAAGATGAGGCGAGTCAATTGTATAGAATCTATGTATTGTACAGTGTATATTAATCTAATGCAGTCTATGTAATTGTATATATTTGAATCCTGTAGTGTATAAAAATAGAAAACCAATGATGTGTGGGGTCCGGCTCAAAGACACAAAACTGGAAAAACTTCACATGTGTGCACTTTCTTTTGTCCGACGACACCATTTGCCCCACTTTGGCACGTGGGATATGGCACGTGGGATATGGCACGTGGGATATACCACTCACGGACCCACAGCACGCACACATTCTGCGATGTTGTGTCACAAGACACAGCTTGACAACGTCGATGAATGTGTTGGGCTGAGCAGTTGGTACGTTTGTTGATGGTTGTATTGTTGCTTATGCTTATCCACAGGTTGCAAATGGGATACATACACACGAACCAAAGAGAGTAAAATTGGGGAAGGGAGGCGATGGAGCAAACGTTCTTGTTGTTGGGATGAGATGAAACCGGTGTTGGTGTGGAGGGGAGGAAGGCGGAGGAGGAGGAGGAGGAGTTAAGAGTTCAGGGTTATGTGGGTGTAGATGCAACGCAAGGAGATAAAACGTAGTGGAACCTTGACAAACAAAAGAGACCGCGGGATTACTCGATTGCCAGAAAAAACCAAGAGTGCATAAAGTGAATCTCCCTCGACTACTCAATTAGGAAATGAACAAAGTGTTCTGCCAGCCGTTGACTACATATCAGCATCAGCAACAACATCCACTGGTATTGTGCATTGTTGGCTAGTGGGTGATTTAAAGCAATGTTGCTTTGTACGTACGTGTAATTGGGTTGCTGTAGAAGAAGGTTTACGTCTGGCTGTTTGTTCGACGTGTGCGTGTGTGTGGGGGGGGGGGGTCCCTGCTGGCCAGAGAAGAAAATAAGTTCTGGCGAACAATGGTGCCAAACTCATCGTACAAACACGCTGGCAGGGGGAGAGAGGGATTATGCATAGGAAGAGACGGCATACCGCGACGTGGCAGGGAGAGAGACAGATCTTGGAGTTGTTTTGATAGTTTACTTTCCTTTGCCCATACTTGGTTATCTATATGTTGCATTTGAGGTACGTGGAACTAAATGAAGTGAAATGAAATGTGGAGAAACAGAAAAAGGGCAACACACGCTTAATTAACCAAACAATCTGACAGTAGAGAGAGATTGTGGGTGTTCTGCATACAGTGTGAAATGCTCGTGACATCAGTATTTCCTTAATTGGGCAATGAACGAACAAGGCGATTGTCTCGGCCAAAGGTCCCCTATACCCACCCACCCACTCACCCACTAACTAATACAATGCATCTGGAAGACACACAGACAGAAAGGAACAGCAGTAGCCACTGCAGCAGCAGCAGCAGCAGCAGCAGAAGATAGGCTTTTGTCCATTTTGGAATTTTTGGGTTTAGGAATTTGTGTTTGTCACTTTTGGCAAGACTGTGATAATTACCCTTTGAACGCTACTCCTCTTCTGACGATCGACAACCTCTGTATAAATACCATTTGACTTTTCCCTCCCCGGTCTCTCTTCCCACCACCACTCACACTCTTCCTCCCTTCCTTCCTTCTTTCCTTCCTTCTTATCACCAGAGAACTCCATAGTTTGATACTTGTTGGAACCATCATCACCACTAACCACTACAATCTATACGACAGATTAGATCACCAGACCCAGAGATCTACACTTTATCGTAACCCCCTTTCAACGCACTTGCCCAACAGATAACAGCAAACAACTCCCCCTAGTACTTATTAGTGGTCCACTTGTTTGTTACTTCACATCGTATCAATCCTGTGATATATCCTTGTCTCCCCCTCCCCCCTACCCCCTACCCCCCTACCCCCCCTACACAAATCTAAGGTTTTCCTCTTTTTGGGCAAACACCAGAAAAAGATTTCACACTTTTGCTATTTTTCATAAGCAACAGAAAAAACCTTCACCAGCCAACAAACACAACAAACTCCAAAGTTGGTCCTTATTTAACAAACATCCCACGGAGTAAAACAACAAAAAAAAAAGAAGACAGCAATTCTTCTTACTTCCCTCCCAAAAAAAACTACTCCCAGAAGCTTATCCCTCCCACCATGACATCTGAAAACGTCAAGTACCGTTTGCAGAGAATCCAGACCCTTAACGGCGAACAGGAAGTCACCTTGAAACAAGTCTGGGCATACTTCTTGAAGTTCTACGGTTACCCAATTGACATTTCCGACCAAGACTTGGTCTACAAGCAATGCTTCGTGGCTTCCACATCCACCGCCAACTTTGACGAGTCCCAGGCCATCCCAACATTGGGCTTGACTAAAACAAACACTAGAGGCTCCATCAACTCCTCCACAAGTACCGCATCCAAGAAGAAGAGGGGCTTGTTCGGCTCCAAGAAGTCCTCCGCTTCTGCCATGAATGCCAGTGTCAGCAACCAAGCAACCGGAACACCACCAGCAAACTCCAAGAGAATGATGCAGATCCAATCCCAATCCTCCTCTGAAAGATACACCCCAGTCGACAAACCAGGCCATGAATACTACGCCATCTTTGCCCACCACTTCAAAGCCAGTTACGAATACTCAGACGACTACGATCCAAGCTTGGAAGGCAGTGCTGCTGGTGGTGCTGGTGCTGGCGCCTACTCCAACGGCAATGGCTACTACGGTAACGACGATGCTGCCTCCATCAACTCCTTGGAGACCTTTGTCACCGCCTCCACTTCCTTGACCGACTATGACGACTTGCCAGCCCTGATTTTCAAAAACAATGGCAGATCAAACGGCAACTCATACGGCGGCAGAATCGGCCACCCAGGCAAGCAACACCAACAACCTCAACAATTTGGCGGCGCTGCAGGTGGCGGCCTCAGTCTCCACGAAGCCACCCTCAACACCCCAATCCACGTCAACGCCGGCCGCAGTCCAATTGCTATCCTTCAAACCTTTAACGCTAAGGAACAACACACCGCCCTCATCAGAGTCCCACGTAACGATTTGGTCGATAACCTTCTATTACGTTTCATCAGAGCCAGAAAGTGGGACAGTGAAAAAGCCATTGAGATGATGGCCAAGTCATTGCAGTGGAGAAGCACCGAGTTCCCAGCTGATATCTGGGCCATGGAGGGTGACGCTCCTTCATACCTCAACGGCACCAACAAGGGTTTCGTCCACAACTTCACCACTGAGAAGTCCTGGATCAAGGGAAGAGACAAGAACAACAACCCTATCTTCATGTTCCAAGCCAAGAAGCATTTCACTGCTGACGCCCCATTGGAACAAAACCAGAGATATGCCATTGTCACTATCGAATGGGTCAGATTATTCTTGAGAGAAGTCAGTGAGTCTGTTGATACTTGTACCATTGTTTTCGATTTGACTGGGTTCTCGCTTAAGAATGCCGATTACTCAACCATCAAGTTCTTGGCCGACGTCTTTGAAGCCCACTACCCAGAAACCCTTGGTTTCATTTTGATCCACAATGCTCCATGGATCTTCTCCACCGTGTGGAACATCATTAAAGGTTGGTTGGACCCTGTTGTCGCTTCCAAGATTCACTTCACCAAGGATGCCAAGGAATTGTCCAAGTTTATCGACCCTACTTTGATCCCAGACTACTTGGGCGGTGAGGATACTACCCGTGGTTTCTACCCAATCCCAGAGCCAAAGGACGAATTCCCACCAAAGAAGAAGGATGCCGAGTTTGTTAGATTGAGAAGGGAAAGAGACGAATTGTATGTCAGATTCCTCGAGACCACCAAGAGATGGATTGAGTCCACCAACCCACAGGTGTCTGAGAAGTACTTCAGAGACAAGATTGACTTGAACATTGCCATCTCCAAGAACTATCTTCAGTTGGATCCATACATTAGAAACGCCGGTATTTATGATAGAGACGGTACCTTGACTGTCGGTCATTAGAAAGAGTAGACTCATTATAGTTTGTCTTTAGTTTTTTATTTCATTATCTATTATTATCCCTTCTTTTTTATACATATTTGTTATAGTCGTAAGTGTTCAATAATTCTTCATGATGTAAGACAACAGGGGGGAGGCAAATAACTGCAGCTGTCACGGCATTGTTCTACCCCTATTCAAATATTTTGCTTGGTTTTACTGCAAAAATGTTTCAAAAATAAATTGACAAATGAGAATGGTAGGAAGTTGTGATTGGGCCGGCCCACCATAGGTAAACACCATCCACGTTTATCTGGCGTTCTGTCCTACAGCAAACATACCACATTGGTTAGATTGAGAACTCCCACCAACTTGACGGGTATCGGCTGAAGTTTACCCCTCTTGAAACCTGGATCATTGTCCGCCTCGTAGACATAGGAGCACGAAATAAGCCATAACATGGAAGCTTTCCAAATATCCGTTGCCGATTAGTCTATACCCCCCATTGTCTATATCACCAACAGTATATCCAAGGAGATGTCCGAGTTTGATGTGGCATCATTCCTTAGATACACACAGACAATCGTTGGTGCCATGCTATGGGAGTGACCTTATTTTTCATGCCGTACGCTCTAATCTTTTACCTTGCTATCTTGAATCGGCACACATTCACACAGAGCTCATTCCACAGAATCACCAACCCCCTCCTCCCATTGTCCCGGCACTTGCATGCGTACGTGCATACATGTAATTGTAACGAACAATGCAAATGGCACGAATTATACAGTGCTGGTGAGGACATGCCCGTCTTCCAGATAACAATGACGGGAGACTAAAAACTAACTACTTGTTTGTGGTGCAGGAGTTGAAATTGCGAAATTATGTCGTTCGAATTGTGGTTCGTGGCACTCGGGTGGACTTCCATATTTTGTTCCAACTGGGGGGGGGGGGTGGACGTGGGCTGGGCTGGGCTTTGCGTCTCCTGCCAGATCCAGATCAGCCAAGCCCAGTTTTTTTCATGGACAAGCCTTTTTTCTTGCTGCAAACAAGGTACGGCATGAAGAACCAGAGGGTGGTAACAGTAGGATGGGAAACGTCAAGGAAGACGTTTCTGGGCTCAGGTTATCAAGAGGGGATAGAGCAAATGGGACATCCTAGTTGTGGTGGTGGGTTATGCGATAACACTATTTCACGCTTCAATTTCATCTCATAACCATCATCAACAAATCAATGGCACAACCATTGTTCTCGTTTAGCACCCAATATGGAAGAACTCCTCCGAAAGTTGGCTCACTCTTTGCATTCATTTCCACGTTTTGTGGTGAGCAATAACCTCACCGACAGTCGTTATCAGTCCTACCACCCTCCCCCTTCTACCTCTGGGAAGGAAAACAAAGCCTGAGAGGAAAACTATTTAAACTCAGTCAAAATCCCGTGAATATCGTTCAAGAATTTACTTTCTCATCACCAATCACCAATCACCAATCATCACCAACCACTACCCCTTCACTATGTTCTTGAAACACATTTTTGTTGCTCTCGCTTTTGTCTTGTTAGCTGATGCCACGCCAACCCAGAAGAGATCCCCCGGCTTCCTTGCTTTAGACTTTGACATCGTCAAGGTTCAAAAGAACATCACTGCCAACGACGACGCTGCCATTGTTACCAAGAGACAAACTATTCCTGTGACTTTGAAGAACGAGCAGATCACGTACGCCGCTGACATCACCGTTGGGTCCAATGCCCAGAAGCAGACCGTGATCATCGACACCGGCTCGTCGGACTTGTGGGTCGTTGACAAAGGTGCTTCCTGCCATCCAAGATTCGCCGGCCAGACCGGTGACTTCTGCAAGGACCAAGGTACGTACACTCCTTCCTCCTCGAGCACTTCCCAGAACTTGGGTACCCCGTTCAGTATCACGTACGGTGACAAATCCAGTTCCCAGGGTACTTGGTACAAGGACACCATTGGGTTCGGCGGTGCTTCCATCAAGAACCAGCAGTTTGCCGACGTGACTTCCACTTCCATCAATCAAGGTATCTTGGGTATCGGGTACAAGACCAACGAAGCGTATGCCAACTACGACAACGTCCCCGTCACGTTGAAGAAGCAGGGTGTCATTTCCAAGAACGCCTACTCGCTTTACCTCAACGCCCCAGACGCTGACACCGGTAAGATCATCTTTGGCGGTGTTGACCACGCCAAGTACAGTGGTGAGTTGATTGAGTTGCCAGTTACGTCCACCAGAGAGTTGAGGATCCGCTTGAACAGTCTTAGTCTTGACGGAACCGGTGTCTCTGCTCCACTCGACGCGCTCTTGGACTCCGGCACCACGTTCACCTACCTCCAGGACAACGTCTTCAGACAGATCGTGGACAAGTTCGACGCTGAGATCACTTACGACTCCGCGGGCCACTCGTTGTACCTTGTTGACTGTGACTTGCCAGGGACCGTTGACTTCAACTTCATCAACAATGCAAAGATCACTGTTCCTTCTACGGAGTTCGCTGTTCCATTGTACACCACCGACGGACAACTTTATCCAAAGTGCCAGCTCGCTTTCGTCTCCGGCAGCTCCAACATCCTTGGTGATAACTTCTTGAGATCTGCCTACATTGTCTACGACTTGGACGATAACAAGATCTCCTTGGCTCAAGTCAAGTACACTTCTGAGTCCAACATCGCTGCTCTTACTTAGAGGTAGTTGATTGCTCATTGGGACTGTGTCTCAATGATGCCTTATTTTGATTTTTTTTTATACTTCTATACTTTTGAAATACACTATGCTATGCTTTGAGTTTGTGAAGATGTAGTTGCCAAGGCTCGGATCTAACGCGATGTCATGTCATGTCATGCCATGCAGGTACATACGTCGGAATTACATTTCCATTTTTCTTGGTTCATCTACGAAACGAGGGATGTCCGTTCTTCGAAATGGCACTCACAACCAATGAGTAATAATCACAAAGGTCTACTATTTTTGGATACCATGAGGGAGCGAGTGGGGATGTCAAGCAAGCGTGGGTATTCCCCCCCATGTCGCAGACTGTACCACAAAAGTATGGCACTTGTCCTATGTATAAAGTATATCTCCGGAGTATAATTATAGAATTGTTGAGTCTGCAATTGTGCCATCGAAAGCTCAACAAGCTAGCAATGGCGTTTCACAATGAACTGACTATTCATTGATTGCGCTTTTTGAGTTAACAGCGTCGGGAATCAGACCACGTTATACTTGGAGTCTGATTAATGAGGCATAACTCATCTCGCATACACCAATCGTTGGCAGCCACGACATTGCTCTCCTGAATCGGAACATCACTCCTCACTCCTCACTCATCCTTGCTCCTCTTTTCAAGAAAAACAGCAACTATTGCCTCTCTCTCTTCCCCCCTTTTTAGACGTAACCAACAATGGGAAACCAATTGTACATGTAATTGAGAGCAATGGTGGTAGGCACACGTCCAGAAATTCCGGTTTGTGATGTGGCAACAGCAGCAATTGCGAACGTCAATGTCGTACACTATTTTTACATTTGTTACATACTAGTGCGACACAATTGTCCGGTCACTTTGTTAGGCACGCTTCACTTTAATGCTCCTAAAACTTTTGTCCATTTGGTATGAAGAGAAAGTAAAAACAATGTATCTCAATTCCACTTTCCTCGTGGCAATTTGGATCGGGGGCATGGTCTTGCGTGTAGATCGCGATCTCAAGACGCCCATCATCACCTTTAGGATCTCGTCCAGGGGCTCAGCCAAGCGAGCTTGCAGCCTGTCCAGGTTGTGAATATTATTTTTCTATTCACGTTCTTCAAGGGGGAAAGAAGACTGGTTATGAAATGCTATTTGTGCCAGGTTATGCGATGACTATTTCATATTTCAATTTCACCTCATAACCACGGCCAACAATTCCAACGGCACCATTATCGCTCAATAAGCCCTCCGTGATGGCAACATAAACTCGTTGGCCGTCACATCGTCGATCCCATTTCCGATAGGCCCACACCCTACAGACTATTTGAATCAGTCAAGTGAAGGCACTCAACAGATTTCATAATTTATCACCAAATCGAACCACACCACTATGTTCTTGAAGCACATCTTTGTTGCCCTTGCTTTTGCTTTATTGGCCCACGCTGTCCCAGCCAAACGTCCCCCGGTTTTGTTTCCTTAGATTTCAACATCACCTCTGAAGGTGATGCCTTCACCACTGTCAGAAGAGACGCCGTCCCAGTCACCTTGATCAATGAAGAGATCAAGTATGCCGTGGACATCAGCATTGGTTCAGACAAAAAAAAAGACCGTTGTCGTCGACACCGGCTCTTCGGACTTATGGGTTGTTGACCCGCGTGCTACGTGCGTTGTCACCACCAAGGACCAAGCTGACGACTTTTGCAAAGAGACAGGCACTTACCTCCCTGATTCCTCCAGCACCGCCAACTACTTGGGGACTGCCTTCGGTAGCAAGTACGGTGACTACAGCAGCGTCGCCGGGGTGTGATACACGGACACGATTGGCATTGGCGGCGTCTATATTAAAGACCAGCAGTTTGGCTCCGTCACCACTACGTCTATTGCCCAGGGCATCTTGGGCGTCGGGTACAAGTCCAACGAAGCGTTTGCCGACTACGACAACGTCCCGCTCAGTTTAAAGAACCAGGGAATAATCTCCAAGACCGCGTACTCGCTTTACCTCAACTCGGCAGACTCCGAAAGCGGCACGATTATCTTTGGTGGTATCGATCACGCAAAGTACAGCGGTGACTTGATTGCGGTGCCGGTTACTACTGGCGGAGAGTTCAGGGTTCATTTGAACAGCCTCGCCATTGACGGAACCACTATCCCGGCATCCCTCGAGGGTTTGTTGGACTCGGGCAGCACGTACACCCATCTTCAAAGCTCTGTCTTCCAGCAAGTCTCTAGAAAGTACAATGGGACGCATGGTCCGGGACCCGATGATAGCAACGTGTACCTTGTGGACCGTGACTTTCCAGGAAGTATCGATTTCAACTTTGACAACAGTACCAAGATCTCAGTGCCAGCTACTGAGTTCGCTGATGCCTTGTACAGTGCTGATGGAGAGAAGTTCCCGAAATGCCAACTTAGTCTTGTCCCCAGCGTGGTGACAACTTTTTGAGATCTGCTTACGTCGTGTACGACTTGGACGACAACGAGATCTCATTGGCTAGTTAAGTACACCAATGACACCCACATCTCAGCTATCGTCTCGCCGGTTATGACCATTGGTACGCCTATGTAAAAATGCATCATACTGGTCTAATACACGTGAGACCTATTGTCTGTTGGCTATGTTTGTTTACCCCAAGAACTCGAAGCGTGGTAGGCACACGCCCGTCTAGAACAATGAGCGACACCCGGGTTTTGTGATTGCGAAAGAAACAACGTCAAGCTTGTAGATCGCGTCTTCGTCCCCCCCTTTACTCCTTCTGAGCACCCAGCGCCTGTCCATATGTCAACCGTATAGGTACAAGCAAACTATGATGTTTAAATGGGTGTGAGCCTTGAAGATGTGCCTCCTTGGCTGTTTAGGAATTAGAACAAAGACAACCTGTTCAACGCGTCAAGGTTGGTGCATTCCGCAACCTCGAGTTCCTTTCGACTTCGCCTCCTACCTTACCCATCAACAAAGCAGTATGAACTCACCTCCATTGTTGGTTGAATCCTCAAATCAACGTGGTCGGTCTTTGCAGTCCACCAACAATTGAACGATTTTCAATTCATGTACCTTTTGTAAATACGGTGATCCTTTATTATCATTCCATTGTCGAGTGGAATGTGAATCTACACCCAGAGAGAGAAAACTACTTAAACACACGGACGGAACCATGAAGTTTGGATCGAATGGCGAGTGTCTCTGAGCTTCATCAGCAACCACCTACGCTTATCGACTCGCTATGTTTTTGAGGTACTTTTTCGCTGTCGTTGTTTCCGCGTTGTTTGCTGACGCTTTCCCGGCCAAGAGATCACCAGGTTTTGTTTCATTAGACTTTAACGTCATCAAGGCTAAGCTGAGTGCCGCTTCCACTCAGGACGCCATTGTTGTCCCCAAAAGGGATCTTTTCCCCGTGACGTTGATAAACGAAAAGGTGTATTACTCTGCAGACATCACCGTTGGGTCCGATGGCCAGAAGCAGACGGTTGTTATCGACACTGGCTCGTCTGACTTGTGGGTTGTTGACACGAATGCCACCTGCAAGCCTCGAATTGCTAGCCAGGAGAAGGACTTCTGCAAACAAAAGGGGACGTACTCTCCCAACACATCGAGTACTGCGGAGTACTTGAGAATGGCTTTTTCTATCCTCTACGGTGATCACTCCAGTTCGATAGGTGTGTGGTACAAGGATACTATTGGGTTTGGTGGTGTTTCTATCAAGGACCAGCAGTTTGCCGATGTCACGTCCACGTCTGTTGCACAAGGCATTTTGGGAATTGGGTACAAGATCAACGAGGCTAATGCGAGCTACGACAACGTCCCCATAACTTTGAAGAAACAGGGTATTATTTCCAAGAATGCATACTCGCTTTACCTCAATATCCCAGATGCCGAAACTGGGAAGATTATATTTGGTGGTGTTGACCACGCCAAGTACAGCGGTAAGTTGATTGACGTGCCAGTTGTTTCCAAAAGAGAATTAAGAGTCCGTTTGGACACCATTCATATTAGCAACTCCAGCATCGACACTTCCCTTGACGTCCTATTGGACTCAGGCACCACCTTCACGTACCTTGAGGACAAGATCTTCACTCAGATCTCGAGCCGATTCAACGCTCAGCTCACCAACGACTCTAGTGGTAACACTTTGCACATTGTCGATTGTGACTTGCCAGGCACGGTTGACTTCAGCTTTGACAACAATGCCAAGATCTCAGTACCAGCAACCGAATTTGCAGTCGCCTTGTATACTACTAGCGGGCAGAAGTATCCAAAGTGTCAGCTCAGTATCGCGTCTAGCAGTCTCAACATCCTTGGAGATAACTTCTTGAGGTCGGCTTACGTTGTCTACGACTTGGACGACAACAGGATCTCCTTGGCGCCAGTCAAGTATACTAACGAAACGGACGTCTGTGAGATCACATAGTTGTTCGACCTCGCATGTGTGTGGTTTACTGATTATCGATATCGGAATAGTTAATTAATACACACAGATCCATAAAATTTAGTTTACTCGAGTCTATTCTCTGGAACAGTCTCTTCCAAAAAAGTACACTTTCACCCAGTCGAAACAGACCAAGATTTGGTTCTTGATGGACAAACACATCATGACGTACGCAGATCTCCAGAACAAGTAGGTCAAGTTACCACCCGATGCGACATTTGACCACGAGCCAACGGCGACATCAGCGACAGCTTTTTCAGACCCAATGTAAGCCAAGGAACCTCTGTAGTTGTAGACAAATTGCGGTAAGGTTCTTTCCAACTTGTGCAATCTCTTCAAGGAAAACTCACTAGGTGGTTGCTCTTCGTGCTGCAACTTGTACCGCAACGATTCCACTTTCTGCAACTTGTCGAAATACTGGGCCAAGTAACAGCCTTGTTGGAACGCAACTTGGGCAGTGGCAGGGTACCTGGTGATTGAACAATCGCCCAACGCAAATACATTCGGCGAACCTTGAAGTCTCAATCTCTCGTCCACCAAGAAGCCACGCTTGTTGATCTGTTCCGGGATCTTGTCAATCAAGCACAGTGTGAAGTGTCTCGTGGAGTTCCCCGTCGCCCAAATAAGCATACCATACGGTATGGGCTTCGTTGTCTTGTCCTTCTTGTTGAAAATCGACGCGTAAGAATTATCCACCAGGACGATTCTGGAGTTCGTGACTAAGTTTATATTCGTGTCTTTGAAAATATGGTTGGTGAAGTCCACCAACTTAGGGCTGAACGTGTGCAACACGACCGGCTGACTCTCAACGAGGGTGACTTTCATGTCCTTGGCAATATGGGGCATCCACTTCTTCAAGTCTTGGTCAATGTAGTCCTGTATCTCGCCGGCAGTTTCAACCCCGGTAGGACCTCCGCCACAAACGATAACATGTAACAATCTCAATCTCTCTGGGTCCTTCTCAGGCAATAGGTTCGCTGCTTCGATCAAATCAATCAACTTCTTCTTGATCTTGACCGAATCATGGACCTCTTTGACAAATATGGAATTCTCAGCAACACCAGGGATACCAAACGTGGACGGCTGGGCGCCAATGGCCACAACCAAGTAGTCGTACTTCACTTCAGTGGTGATTGTATTTAAGCCGTGGTCTTGGGAAATGCTCGTGGACGTCGAAGAGGTGCTTTTGCCCGTGTGGCCGGAGTGCACGGTGGTGGATTGTTGCACTTTCAATATGTTTGTCTTTGGGTCAACATCGATTGCCTCTGCTTCCAAGTACATCACTTCGCCCGGACATCTACTGGTGATTGCTCTGACGGGCTCGATGATGGATCTCATGTCGATGGTTCCCGTTGGGACACTAGGTAACAACGGCGTGAAAAGGAAGTAGTTTCTGGGGGACACGAGCACCACGTTGTACAAGGTGGTGTCCAAGTTCTTCAACAAGGAGATGGCGCCCCATCCGGAGCCCAAGATGACCAAGGACTTCTTTTTCTCACCGCTGGGGAAAGTAGGCGATTGTGGGACTTGGTTCACCGGACGTGATTCTTTGTAGACCTTGTAGCCGAGAAATGAGGTTGCTCCCACGGCTGTGAGGGCCACACCCGTGAAGGTATACCTGACAAACTTTCTAAAGAACCTTGCTGGCATGGAAGACGGTTTGAAGGTGTATGAGAGGGTTAGGATAAAGAAAGAGAGAAAGAGAAGAGAAAGAGGAAGAAGAGTGAGAGGTATAAATGAAATTGGAAAATCGCCCAGCAGCAGCAACGGAGTGGTGGACCAAGATAACCGACCGATCAGAAGATGTTTTAGTGGGAGCCAGAAGGAACACAGTTTTGCGAGACTACGAAGTCGGAACTAAAGGGCGGACACAATGGTGACACAAAACCAAGAACCCACCCACTTCATCCCACTAAGCCACGTTAAACCACCACCACCACCACCACCATGCTAGACTCTGGCTCTGCCCATTGCAATTGTTATTCGTTCATGGTGCGGAGTCCTACGCTGGTGATCCCAATAGGTGGTTTCTGATTGGATGCAGTGGACGCCATACCGGACGATCCGCCGGTTTTACTCAATGACATCTCCATGCCATTGTTTCCCACTGAAGTTTTTAGGGCGAGCAGAGCAATGGAGGGGGGGGGTGTTAGGTCAACATTAAACCAAAGCCTCCAATAGGGGATTACTCACACACTCTCTTACAGCTAATTTTTTTTTGAGGTTCCCTTTTAACCTTGAAACGATCCCGACGATGCCTGCCTGGATGTGGGTAAGTAAAACGAATGACGTATGCACCCAATCACGGTACATGTGTCTATAAACCGCTGTAGGTTCACCATGGCCAGTAAATTCTGCCGGAACAATGGGAACAGAGATGAGATGTGTCTACCCATCACGTGATTTCGGGAATAATATTTTCCCTTTGGTTTGTTCGGATCAAGAGGGTGTTTGGAGTTGAAGAAGAATTGCAACCCCACAGGGCTTAGATTCTCCAGGGACTGTTCCACAATCATCACACGAGGTAGGAGAGGAAAGGGGGTATCTTTCCTCTGGGGTAATACGCTTCTAGGAAGTCCAGGGAGTTGTTAGTTGAGAACACTCCATCTGGAGCTGTCCTCAAAGAAAGAAGAGTTGATCTTACAGCAGCCTCCCAAGTAAAAGAAAATGACGATACCTTGTCGATGTTGGAGTAACGACAAAGGGACAATTGCCATGACTTCAGTCAGTCACAAGTTCAAGCTCAAAAAGGAACTGCAGAAGAAGCTACAGGTTACGTTTTTCTGTGATGACCAACACACAATCTCAACCATCAACTTCTCATAGCAACCTACTCTAACCGAAGAACTCACAGAGAGGATCGCCACCTTGCAAGTCAGCCAAGCTGTATAGCCACCCAACGTGTACTTTCCAATTACACATCGGGAAATACGAGAAGTTCGCAGCAAAACCGTGGCCGTTGGATTCTCGGCAATGAACAGAATCCGAAATCCGCATCCATGAGTCATATAACCAACAAGGGGGGATATCCCCCACTCTATAAAAACCCCTCGTCAATCCACTCCCTCCCTCAAATTTCCCACTTCTCTTTCTTCTTCAACCATACCCAATGCCACGATTCAAACAAGTTGACGTATTTACCAAAGTCAGATACGCAGGCAACGCCGTGGCCGTGATCTACGACGCCGACGACCTCACCACGGCGCAGATGCAGAGCATAGCCAGATGGACCAACCTCTCCGAGACCACGTTTGTGCTCCGTCCAACGTCCGCCCACGCAAGCTACGGCCTCCGCATCTTTACGCCCACTGAGGAGCTTCCGTTCGCGGGACACCCCACGCTCGGCACGGCGCACGCATTGCTTGAAGACGGCGTTATCGCGCCCGTCGACGGGAAAGTGTACCAGGAATGCAAGGCCGGGCTCGTCACCATTACCGTTGGTCAAGACAAAAGTGGGTTGTCGTTCGAGTTGCCGTACCATCACTTCACTCCGATTCTGGACGCCGCGAGGAAGGAAATCGAGGAGAGCTTGGGGAAGAAGGCAGTTGGTGTGCCGGTGCTCATTGAGACGGGTCCCAAGTGGGCCGTGTTTGAGTTCGCGTCGGGCCAGGACGTGCTTGACTTGAACATCGACTTTGGGCGGATTCAGGACATCAGCAGCGCTAATGGATGGACCGGGATCGGTGTGTTTGGGAAACATGAGGTGTCGGGGTTGGTCGAGTTGCGAAACATCGCCCCCGCAACAGGCGTCGCTGAGGACCCTGCGTGTGGGTCCGGGTCAGGTGCTGTTGGCGCGTACTTGAGTTCGAAGCATGCTGATGCTGGTCTTGAATCAGTGGAGATCACGCAGGGGTCGCCTATTGGAAGAGACGCAAAGATTCTGGTTAAAATTGACGAGAGTGGTGAGGAGTTGAAGATTCATGTAGGTGGTCATGCGATCACGTGTTTCGAAGGGAATTACTCTATCTAAATGTGTGTTATTTTGCTATTTACCTATATTACTCAATACACGAATAAACTCTGGTTTGACGTCTAGTTTGAGTAGTTCATCCGTGCCGTAGTTTAGTTTGTCTAGGTCATGTAACTTCTGGATCAATTCAATCTCGAGGTTGGTCTGTTTAGTCAAGTCGTGCAAGTCGTCTTCCCAGTTTAAATGGTTGAACTCTTCGATGTCTTCGTTCGCCACGCCAAACTCACTGGCGTCTGCGTTGCCAAAGATTTGGTTATTGATGTCTTCCCAATCAGCGTCGATTTGATCCTGCGCATTGGCTTTGGCTTCAAGGTACTCTTTGAATAGCTTCCTTCTGGCGATGGTCTTGTTCGCGTGAGCATCTAACTGCTTCAAGAACAACCCTTCGTTGATGTCTGGGGGTGTAGGCAAATGAATCTTGACCGTCTCGGGCTCAATGAACTTGATTCTCATCAAGGTAAGGAATTTTTCAAACCATTGAACCAAGTGCAAGAAAAGGTGCTGGTCGTCCTTAACGTAGATCTTGTGAATGAACTCCCAGATGACTGACTCGTGTCTGTCTAGCAACGCCTTTAGCTTGTTATATATGTCAAATGTATCTAAGTAGTAAATCTCCTCTTCGTTGATCTTTGACACAGTGGCCACCAAGTCGTCCATGAATCGTTGCAATCCACGGAACGCAATATGGATATCACTCTTGGCAAAGATCGTCATCAATGGCTGGTAGAAAATAGTCAAGAACTTCTTGATCAACTCAGTGAGTTCTGGTTCCTGCCACAACTGCTTAATCAAATCTTTATCCCTGCATCTCACTTGTATCTGCCAGTACTGTTTCAAGTTCATGTATAGTTCGGACTCCGCAAGATCCTTCTTTTCGGATATCTCCTGGTAGTGTTGATAAGACGTCTCGATCTCTTCTAACGTACGAGCATCCTCTTGGGTAAGTGCTGGAGACAACACCTTGGTAGAAAGAATCGTCATCAACATATCGTCTTCCCCACCGCCAGCCTCGTCTCGAATAGTATTTATCGCGTCTACCAGAAGGGTGGTATAGTTCTGGATTCTCGCAACGTACACCTCGTACCCGTCCAACTTGTCTTCCAAATCAACCAACTCCTTGCGGAAATCACTGAGGTCTTCATTCAACAACATGATAAAGATCATCGATAACAAGGATCCGCGGTGACCACTGCTCCATGGCCATGACGGTAGCTCGACCAAGAACAAGTTGATCACTTTGGAGATGATTGTCGTGGGGTTGATCACGCGCAACATCTGGTAGAGTATCCCATAGGGAAACAAACGATGGAATTTCTTCACTTTGTTGAACCATTCCTGCGAGTTGTCCTGGCTCACAAAGGTCTGGTAGATCGTGGCGGCTATTTCCACCTTACACCACTCGTTGAACGTCTGCAACACGGGGGATAGCTGCTTGATATCTGGATTTGCGCCCAATTCGGCAAATAGCGACGAGATCATATCTGGATTCATCACCATTTTGGCCTTAAAGTCATCGAAGTCTTGAGTTAGCTGAAGCATGATCTTTGTCGTTTGTTGCTGGAACTCCACCTGAGTTTGTTTCATGATTTCTTCATGCTCGAGTCGTTGTTCGATATCGGCTTCATCGTCCGCAGTAAGCTTCGTCTTGTCGGTGGATAAGAACTTCAGAAATACTGCACTGTGTTCCACCTCCGGGATCTTTATCAACGCAGACAAGTATCCTTGTAAAGCCAACCTCAACTTCTCCCTTACCAAGACCTTCGAGTTCAAACGCACTGTGTCTGATTCCATATCTGACTTCTCAGACACACTCCCACTATGGCGACTTCCATTCACGCTGGCATTCGCGCCCACGTCCGCGTCGGCCCAACCATCATCGTTCTTGTGTTTTCTTGGAAACGTAATCTCGCTCATTATCCCAGGAAACTGCTTCTTCAAGTCGTTATGCAACGCCGAGAACTGATGGTACGTTTTCGCCAAGCACGCGTTATCAAACTCAAGGATAAACTGGTAGTTTGACCTTCTGACTTTCCTAAACGAAATCATCCACGATCTCTGCTTTTGCTCTTGCTCTCCCTTGATTTTCCTCACCCCGAGCACTTTGATCTTGCCCAACTGGTTCAATCCCGGCACGACCCGCTTGTTTTTCTGAAACTTGTCGATCTTGCCCGTGTCCGACGGCTTCAAATGGGTATCTGACAAATACGCCAACTCCTGGTCGGTGATAATCACCGAGTTATAAAACAACAACAACCCCGACAAGAGCTTCTTATTCACCTGTCTTCGCTTCGTCACGTGCTCTTCTCTTTCCTGGGACCCGCTAATTGGCTTCGAATTGAAGCTCTCGATGAAGGGTTGGAGTGTGTGTTGCCAAAAGTCCTGCTGGGCCGTGGGCGAGTTGTTCGTGATGAAGGGGAAGGTCGCTAGGAAGTGGCGAAAGTAGAAGGATAGCAACGGGAGATCTTTACTGGGTTGAGTGGGCAGGTACGTAGTGGAACGAAACGGATAGCCGAGGATCTCGCAGCAGTTGGGGTTGCTGAAGGCATGGAGCTCCTTCGAGAGCTCTTCTTCGAGGAGGAATTTCTTAAGGAAGTGTTCCTGGCTGGCTGTCAAGTGGGACAAGAAGGAGGAGGGGGACGATGATGATGATGGTGTGCCATTGGGTCTATCGGGAGGTGTTTCTTCTACTAATCCCATTGTTAGTTTCTATAGAAAGAAGAGGAAGAAGTGGTGGACATTGAATTACCTTTTGGTAATTATGGCAAACGGCGAAACAATAGATAGCCTGGAAGTGGTGGGGGGCGTGCACGGTGCTCAAAGAACAAAAAGGAAAAAGCTTAACTGTGGCCCTGCCGCCCAGTCACTTTCCACAGAGTACAGCTTACTTCCCTCCATGGGCACTGCTACGTGAAGTAGCACCACCTACCACCACCTGCAAACTCTTTGATGGGTAACGTTACACAGATCAACATTCCAAAGCTTAGTCTCTTTTCTTTTTTTTCTTTCTTGCAGTGGTCAATCCATCTTCTACACATCATCAGTGCTCAGAACTAACCAGCATAGATACGAACAAGTCTCCTTCGTACGATCAATAAACGGACCTATACATTACACACCCTATTTCGACAATTGCAAAACAATGGCGGTTCTAGTTGGGATATACACTTGCATGGAGTTCTTTCTATGGTTCCAGGCTTCGTCTGAAGTGAAGTACACCTGCAGGTCGTCGAGTCTCTGGTGGCCGCCAAACTCAGCAGCATCCGAGTCCAACACCAACTTGTACTTCCCGGCGTGCTCGACACCGATCTTGTAGTCGACGAACGATTGTGAAGAATTGAAATTGAAAATGAAAAGCAAGTCGCCTTTCTCAAACACCAAAACCTTGTCGCCTTCGTGCTTGAGCGACACATACTCTGGTCCAGTCACGTCAAGCTTCAACATGGCTCTGTCAAAGGCGTACAAGAACTTGTATCTGAGCAAATCGTCCTTGATCAAGTTGAACTGTCTTCTGGAATAATGGTAGGATTCTCCGTTACCGACTCTTGGGAAGTCCAACCACTCAGGGTGGCCAAACTCGTTACCTTCAAAGTTCAAGTATCCTTCACCGCCCAACCCGTACGTGATGAGTCTGATCATCTTGTGCAAGGCAAGACCACGGTCAATCACGGGGGTCAATTCCGTCAAGGTACTCATGTTGGTGTACATCTCGGCGTCCATCAACCAGAACGCAATGGTCTTGTCACCGACTAAAGCCTGGTCGTGACTCTCACAGTAGACAACAACCTTCTCGCCGTATCTGCGGTTACACAAGGTGTGCACAATGTTGCCCAAGTCCCATTGCTCGTCGCTCAAGTGCTTCAACACCTTGATCCACATGTCTGGGATGGCCATGGACAATCTGTAGTCGAACCCGATACCACCTTCAGAGATCGGTCTGCATAGCGTGGGCATACCAGAGACATCCTCAGCAATGGAGGTCAACGTGATGTTTTCAGTCTGGGAAACGTCGTCCATCAACTTGTGTGCCAACATCAAGTGCACCAAGGCTTCGTCATCGACACCATCTCCGAAATACTCATTGTAGTTGCCGCTGAACCCATAGGACAACCCGTGGTGCTTGTACAACATACTGGTGACACCATCGAATCTGAATCCGTCAAACTGGAACACGTCAATGTAGTATTTCAAGTTGGACAACAAGAAACGCAAGGTTTCATAGTTGGTGTAGTTGAACAAACGGGAATCCCACAAGTCGTGCAAGCCTCTGCCGCCGCCGTGGAACAAGTAGTGGTCGGTTCCATTAAACATGTTCAACCCATCGTCGACATTCTTGGAACTGTGCGAGTGAACCACGTCCAACAAGACCTGGATGCCCATTCCATGAGCAGTGTCAATCAACTCCTTCAATTCGTCGGGGGTACCGAATCTCGACGAGGCGGCAAAGAAGCTAGTGACTTGGTAGCCGAAAGAAGCATAGTATGCGTGTTCCATAATAGCCATCAATTGAATCGTGTTGTACCCGAGATCTTTAATAATGGGCAAGATATTCTCGGTGAAGTTCTTATAACTGCCGACTTTTGGCTCCGGAGTAGAAATACCAATGTGGGCCTCGTAGATCTTAATCTCATTACCCGCGGCATTCTTCGGACGGGCATTCTTGAACTTGTAGTCGTCATGCCAGAACCTTCCTTCGTACTGGGTTGTCTCCTTGGAGTACGTGGCTCTATGAACCCATGGGTCCAAGCGGTAGATCCATTCGCCGGCGTTTGTCTTCATAGCAATCTTATACCTCGAGTCGACGGGGATGGTGTTTGGACCCGGGATGGTCAATTGCCACAAGCCAAAGTCGTTTGCCTTTTGCAAAGGGTGGGCGTCCTTGTTCCAGTCGTTGAAGTCACCCACCAACGACACGGCCAGCACGTCTGGGATGTACTCGACAATCTTGTAGTCGCCGTTGGGCAAGAGGTGCAACCCGTATGTCTTGTAGCTGTTGGTAAAGTCAATCAAGGACCCTTCGGCGTGGGTCAACTTGTCGTACCATTCTTGGAAGCGGACTTGTCTGGTGATCAATTGGTGGGAGAATGGCTCTAACCATGGATCTAAATCTAAGACGCCTTTAATTAACTCTTTGGACATGTTTGGTAGGTGGAGAGGGGGGTGGGATCTAGAGGGGGAAGGGATTGGTAGGGAAGCAATTAAGTGGAAAAGGAAAGGGCAAGGGGGCAAGACAGAAAGAAAAAGAAAACTAAGTGGAAAAATATAACCAGGGGGAGTGGGTGGGTGTGGGATATTTATGCAAAGTAGGTTTTGGGAGTTACCAAAGATTATGAATTTTCCACCGACCCAAAAAAAGAGAACTACAGTCCAATGGTGTGACACAAGAGCAATGGAACCAGGCAAAGGCAGTTTCCTTCGTTCTCCAGTGGGTAAATTTCGAGGGGGTTTGTGGTTAATCTAAATTAATCTCAAACCAAAAACCAAAAACCAAAAACCCACCAAAAAAATCCTTGACCTTGACCTTGTTGCACGCAACACAACGCACCTCAACGCACCGAGCCCATTGTCGCCCGCCGTCGTCGCATCAAACCACCAGCCCACTTTCTTTTTGGGTTAATTCGGGGGGAAGGCGATCAACAGGGGCCCACACCCCTCAGAGACAGGGCGAGGTGTTGGTTGCAGTTGTCGTTCGACACTCGCATTCCAAAGCTCGCCTTGCTGGGCACCTTTCTCTCCCAAGGCGTGTGTGTGTGTGGGTTTGTGGTCGATGCTTTTTCAACACACGTTTGTTTTGAGGCAATTGTATTGCCCCCAAATAAATTTGCAATTATTATTAATGAACAAGCCAGTAATATAACCCACAGGAAATATAATGTCATACTCCGAAATATTACATTAATTTCACTTCTAATATACACCTCCACTGCAAACGTACACATTTCCAAGGTTTTGTCCCAGATCATCTGAATCTCTGGTTCAAGATTCTATCAACACCAGCTTCCTTATATTCTTCTTTGGTCACCCACATCTGGTGGAAGGTTCCCAACGACGCCAACACACTTCCTCCGATCCACGCCTGGTTGATTCTTTCACTCGAGTTGCCCACGGCATGCAACCTGATCTTCAAGCCCGGGTTGTTGTTTGACAACTCGAGGTAGAGACGGTCCGTCAATTGGGACACGAGGGACACACCCCCGGTGACAATAATGTTGTTGGCCAACGAGGCACGCAAGTCTATATCTATGGTGGACAAGGTGTGAGTGATCAATTGCGTCAATCCTCTAATGTCTACTTCTGGGGCTGGGGTGGATTGGTTGGAGTCGTCTTTACGCACCCTTTTGAGTGGGCGGTACTCGTTTGCTTGGTCAATATCAATCTTACCATTACATGGAGGGAATGCCAATTTTTCATCGTGGAACTTGTACACTGCTGGATCAAATATCGAGTCGGCAATTTTGAAACGATCGAAAACGATCGATTGACCCGTGGGCAACTCAAACAACCTTGGTGACTCCTTGGTTGCGTTCTTCTCTGGTACTTCTAGAATCTCTTTAAACTGATGATAGATCTTTTGTTTCTGGTAATTAACAAAAGACTGTGTTGTCGAGATATCCTTCGTCTCAAACTTTGCTGGATCTGGATACTTTGTCGGTGTTTTCGACTTGATCTTAAAACTAGGTTCCACCACCACCTCTTTATGCTCAAGATAGTCCTGTATTTCGTTCGACAAGAACCTGCCGCCATACTTTGTCTTCATTGAGCTCTTCAACAAGCAGATCCCATCAATCACAGGGGTCACGGAGACCGAGTCATGGCCAATGTCAACCACGAGACAGTTTGGTCTACCCTGCTGGAACGAGACACACGTAGGACTCTTGGCCAAGTACAACCCAGCAAAGTCAAACTTTTCAAAGAAGTTCTCGACGAGCTTCTCGCGGTACGATGAGTCGCCCCAGATGGGTTCCGTCACCAAGATGGATTGGTCCGGCTGCGTGATCTTGAGCTGGTCGAAATAGTACTGGTACAGCTCAAGTGCAGCGTCCCAGTCCACAATGAGGGATTCTTTCAAAAGGGGTTTGATTTCGAGATTCGGGCGGGGGACGTTGATTGCCTCGCCAAAGATTTTCTTGTTGTTGTCGTTGTCGTCTCCCTGTAGTTCGCCGTAGTAAGAAGACGCGATGACTTTGGGGAAGTCATCCCCGGCGTACCCTATTCTTGTTGTGTATGAGCCTGCATCGAGGATGATGGCATTGATCTCATCACCTCCGTATACTGTTGTTGCCATGGGGGAGAGGTTAGTTGGTGGTTGGAAACAGAGAGTTAGAGAGAGAGGTATTTTTCAGTTTGGTTTTTTTTCTTTCGTCGTTGTTGCTACAGCAGCGAGGGAGAGAGAGAGAGAGAGAGAGAGAGAGAATGGAGTGAAATGAGATGAAAAATGCATGTATTAAAAAACTGTCTGTGTTGTGTTTTTAGTTGTCCTTTGAGAGAGTGAGTGTCCTATTTATTGAATAATATGAGTTGTTCTATCATCAATAGATCCTGGGTAATAGAAGGTCTGTAGTTTTGTAAGTCATCATCGTCATCGTCGTAATCTCGGTAGGTGTTTAGGTCGAGGTAGATGGATTTTTCTGGTGGTGAGAGCTGCGGTACCATTTGTATTGTCTGAGGCGGCGGCTGGTGCTGTGGTGATGGTGGTGGTAGAGGTGCCGTGGGCTTTTTCTCCTCCAAAAAGGCCATATTTATGCAATCATATTTGAAGTTTGTTGAAGGAACAACGGTGTCCAAGTATTGACAGGAGTCTGGGTTGTAAGGGTGGTTGTTTGTAGTTGACGTTGCCGCCGTTAGTATTTCTTCGGTGAACATTTTCTCAATGTCCTGGATGGAGGTGGAGAATATTTCATATTCCAACCTGAGTCTTTTGGTTGACGAAGATTCACACAGGGATGCTTGTCTTTTCATTAGTATTGAAGGAGGGTGGGTGGTATGTAATAACGACGGTTATGTATAAAAAAAAACGAAAAAGAGGCCCATCAAAAGTATTTATAATGTAGTATATTATTTAGTTATCTGATCTGACAATACGTTGCCTTTGGTGGTAGTGGTGTTAAAGTGGTTGTATGAGAGCGTATCTCTGTGGTGTGCGTTTTCGTACTGTATACACGCACCCCACCCGCATTCTTATCTTTTTGCTGTTCTGAGTTGCGCAGTGCGCTTGTCTACCGCCAACGATGTGAATTTTTCACCCACTCCACGCACGCACCACACCGCCAGAATCACTCACGACCCGCCACTCATGACCCGCCACTCACCACCACTACCACTACCACCTCCACAATTCCCTTCCCATTCCTTTCCTTTTTTCTCGTTTGATGCCGTTCTGTTTTGTGTGCACCGACGGACGTAGCGACAACCACCAACTGATACTGATACCACTATCAGCAGGGCACAAAGAAGAGGCCAAAATTGCGCGACAATCCCACAACCACCACACCTGACGCCCCATTGTCTCCGTTGCTTTCTTTCTCTTTCTTCCCCTTCCCCCAGCCTGTAACCCACTAATTTCATAAAACTATGGAGAAAGAACGGGTGCCTACAGACGTGCACACTAATGTTATCTTATCATTGAACACTTATCATTTTTTGCTTTTCTTTCCACGCTCACACGTTTTTTTTTGACACCCACCGGTGATAACAGACGGACTGTGGTGGTAGTGTATACTACTTTAGGAACTTGTGTTCTATGGCTTCTTATCTTCTAGTACTGCTACGACTAGCCTTATGGACAAGTGACATTAGCCTGATAAATGATGTGATCCACATCTGTCCTTTTTCTAATTTTCCACTATTTCAATTTTTCCTTTTGGCTGATTACGTGCAGGCGTGATGAAATTAAATGTGGCACGAGGCACAAATTACATTCAATCAAGGCGAGATGAGCAAAAGCGTGGCCAGACAGAACCCAACCAACCAACCAACCAGAAACAATCGCCGAGTAGCCGGCTACATAATGTAACACAGATCTATTCCGGCAAAACACACCTCTAAACAAAAAAAAAAGTTTACTTAAGGGGATGCTGGGCTGTGTGGTGTGTTTGCTGGGCCAATGAGAGTGTCAGGAAGAATCGGATATCAAGAAGCTTATCATTCCGCAATCGCCATTCAACGAATGAAGAGTCAACAAACGAGATAAACAGGGAAAAAAAATTGAAGCCCGGTTGCTTTGTCTCTCTGTAAGAACGGTGTATGCAGACGGAATCCCATTGTTAGAACAAGGTTTTTCCACACAATTATAATCACTAGAGTTGCTGTGTGTCTGTTGTTTTAACGAAGATAAGCCCTAAAAATAACTGCTTGCTTATTTGCTGGAATGGAATGACATGGCATGCACCCCAGAAGCAAAAGCAAAAGCAAAAGCAAAAGCGAACGAGGTTATAGATCAAGTTGTAGAGGGGGGATATAATAATAAACTCGTACCTTCGAGGAGGTTTCGTTAAGTGTATGCGTGACCAAATATTTCAGGAGGGAGTTTAAATACCGCTGCCATGTCGAGCTTAGTCATTGGTGGAATAACACCACGGGGAAAGAAAAGAAAAATCGCGTGTGTGTGTGTGTGTGTGTGTGTGTGTGTGTGGCATGAATAATAATTTCTGCCCTGTATGCATGGAAAACAGGCTACTTGTTCGTTGAGTTCCACAGGGCAAGCAAAGACACAACACAAAAGAGAGCAACCGGGATGGTACAGTAGTTATAGGCCAATGGGAAGAGGAAAAAAAGAAATTGCCTTGGAGGGGTGGCTACCCAACAGAATTACACAATTGGAGGGGAGTGACTGTGAGTGACGAACGAGCAATGAGTGTTTGAGCTATGAATGGACAGAGTGGTGAAAGGTTTGTACAAAAAGATAGGAAAGAATACAAAAAAAACAAGGTTAATGTTGTTTCCCCTCTCTCTCTCCCGAATCTCAAACCATGCCTGAGCAATCTTACGAAGTAATGCAAGGAGATTGGATGGATGAGTAAAGGACTGGTAATGAGTGATGAGTATGTAAGTATTTATTTTAAGATCACGCTGCGAATAGTATGAAAAGAAAGAGAGTAAGGAAAAAGGGAGTGACTAGTGGGAATAGATTTAATTATCCGCCCATACTTGCTTCTATTTTATTTCATTTAGAAGGTTGAGGTTAGACTTGGTTATGTTAGGTGGTTGGTTGGTTGGTTGAGGTTGGGCGCGTATTTTTGTGTTGTGTTTCCTGCACGGAAACGGGTGGTTCAGAAGAAGATTTGTGCAAGAATCGAGCTATTTTTTAACTACTTCAGGCGAGTGGTCGTGGGGCCGCGTGACACCCATTCACCGTCCCAACGGCCGGGCTTCTATTGCAGTTTACACAGGGAGAGAGAGGCGGTGTTATAAAAGGCTGAATGTAGTAGTAGGAAAACGTACAACGTGTAGGAGTGTGTGTGTGTGTGTGTGTGTGTGTGTGGGTAAAGAAGAAACGATATGTGATATGTATCATTTGGTTTTAAAGAATGGGTTGGATAATTTTCTTTCTTTTAAACAGTTGATCTTGTGTTGTTGTTCATGGATAGTAGTAAGTGGTTAATAAAAAAAAAAGGTCATCCACAGTCAATCCAGGCAGCAGCAGCAGCAGCAGCAGAAGAAAAAAATCACCAGGCGTAATCTAACAAACACAAGTGATTAAATAAACAAAAGAAAAAAGTTTTTCCTGCAAAAAACCGACCACTTGGACACTACCCTCTCACTCAGTAAACAAATACAAATAAATAAATAACGCAAAACTCACCCACTTCTGCTAACCACCCATCCATCCAACTACCTTCTTATACATATATAACATAATCTGAAATTCCCCCTTTTTAAATAAACCACCATCTACTTTTCACGAGAATTATTTTATACTCACCTTTCAATTCTTTATCCATCCCTACTACTACCCACTTAGACTCTTTATTTATTTCCATCTACCCTACCCAACCCCCCCCCCTCCCCTATTTATTTGGTTTTATCTATATCAACCATTTTGCTCACTCACTCACTTTGATCACTCACTAACCCCAGTCAACCACCCCCCACCACTACACCCACCATACTCACGAACATCCTAGTCCCCCCTCTTAGTTGTTTTGTTGTTGTTCTTCCTTTTGCATTCATAACTTCCACAGCACGATGTCCCAGTCTCAAACTACTGCTAAATTCCAATTGCATAGCACCCTGTCTTCCTCTTTGGAAGAACCTCCTTCCCCCACTCACAGCGCAAGCAATAGCAGCAGCCAACAGTCTAGAAACGAAAAATACCATAAAGCCATTAAAAAATCATTAAATAAAATGTCCTTTGCTGCTCCAGCAAACTATTCAGAAAATGACATCTTTGAAAGAACCTGCCAAAGTCACGGCAACTTAATCAACCCAGGCACCCCCTCCCACTACAATTTAGAAAACTACACTTCTCCCGTCTTGGACACCATCACTAATAACCCTTTGAACGCAGTCACCTTGAACTGCTTCTGTGAAGAAGAAGACGATAACGAAGAAGACGACGAAAACGCACAACAACCTTACACTGGGCCTTCGTCATCTTCATCACAACAACACAACCACCTCGACAAAACCCCATCCATCCCTGAACAACAAGAACAGAACAATGACCATGAGGACACCAGTAGTCATACTCCACCGTTAATTCGTCCAAGAGCTAGGAGTATCATTTCACAATCTTTGATTTCTACATTGAACCACAAGAATAACACCAGTAGTGCTAATCGTGGTTATTACAATCATGGCAGTGGCACCTCTCATATCCACCCATCTGCGTCAACCACGGGTGTTGCGTCGTTGTCCTTCCACCCTGTTGCCAAACGACTGAAGAGTTATGCCGGTCAAACTCATATTATCAAAGATAAGGTCGATGCCAATGCCATTGATTTTTATTCATTTGCTGATATGAACCAAAAGGAAAATGAACAAGAATCTTACACTACAACCACCATCAGTGCGAAGGATTACGTTGGAAGATTTTAATAACTATACAGAGAGAGATGTGAACACTTTTTTATATACATACTTTACATACATACAAAAATATACTACTGATTAAAAAAAAACTACTTCTGGTTGATGTTGAGTTGTTCGGATGTCAAGGGGTTCGCGGAAGACAAAAAGACAGCCCCGGGTGGTTCCGTCGTATAATTCTCTCCCACGCCAAGCGCGAGAGGGCTGGGCGAAAGAAAAAAAAAGCGTGGACAAGTACACACATTTCTCGCCTTATGGTTGGCTAGACCTTTCAGAAGGGAAGGAGTGCTGCCACGATCTACACCTTGACACGAAGGAGGTAGGACGATCCCAAGATCTGCTGCCACTTCACATTGTTCATTGTCGTCTACACGTGCTGTCAAGAATGTCGTGCCCACACACAACGCGTCCCCATTGTAGGTCACCCACAAGGCTTGGAGGGTGCTTCGACAAGGCGTTTTCTTGCAGCCAAAAAACACGAACCTCGCAAAAGTGTCATCTTTGTAATGTATATTCACCAACTTAAAACTACTTTAATCCACCCATTTCTCGCCAGTCAAACTCTCGTAAGCTTCAACGTACTTCTCCTTCGTCTTGGTCACGATATCCTCCGGCATAGCAACGCCGTCCTTCCCAGCAACGCCAGTCTCAGTCAACCAGTCACGCAAGAACTGCTTATCGTACGACTCCTGGCCCTTGCCAACCTCGTACTTGGCCGCATTCCAGAACCTCGACGAGTCCGGAGTCAAGACCTCATCGACAAGAACAATATTATCGTCCTCGTCCAACCCAAACTCAAACTTCGTGTCGGCGATAATGATCCCCTTCGTAGCCGCGTAATCCCTAGCACGAGTATACAACTCGACCGCGATCTTTTCGACCCGGTCACACAACTCCTTGCCCACGATTTCATCCGCCTGCTCCTTCGAGATGTTCTCGTCGTGCTCGCCCTGCTCAGCCTTCGTCGACGGCGTGAAGATCGGTGGCTCAAGCTTCAGCGACTCCTGGATCCCCTCAGGCAACTTCTTCCCATGCACCGTCCCGGACCGGACGTACTCCTTCCAGCCAGACCCCGTGATGTAGCCCCTGACAATGACCTCCAACGGGATCAACTTCAACTTGCGCACGAGCAACGCCCGGCCGGCCAATTGCCCCCGGTACGGCTCCAACTGCGGGTACTTGACAAAGATGTCCCCGGCGACCAAGTGGTTTGCGATGGGCAAGAAGTCGAACCAGAACTCAGATAACTTGGTGAGGATCTTGCCCTTGGCGGGGATCCCGTTGGTCATGATCACGTCGTAGGCCGAGATACGGTCGGTGGCGACGAATAAAAGCGTGCTGGGGTCGACTTGGTAAATGTCTCTGACTTTACCCCTGGCAATTAATGGAAATGTGCCTTCTAAGTTGGTTGATGTCATAATTGTGTGTGTGTGTGGTTGGGGGGAGGAAAGATGAGGTAGTTGACTCGGGGTGGTATTTTTTTTTTTGGTTCCAATTCTAGTGCGGGTTTTTTTTAACTTCTGAGATTAAGGAGTGAGATAGGGAAAGTGAAAAATTAAGTGATACACGAGAGAGGTGGGAGTGGCTTCCCAATTAGGAAGTCTATATAATGCATACAATTTGGTCCCGCTTTTAATCGGGGCTATTGTTCCCATGTGTGCCCAGAAGAGGAAGCCAGTGTTACGCTACAACAGTTGACGCCTTAGACAGACACGTCTTGAACAAGGGATTACAAAATAAAAGGAAGGGCAACAAAGGGTATGGCCAGGGGAGAGCAACACCAGTTGAGCATTGCATATCAAAAACACCCTGGTGTGGATGAGATAGTAGAAAGTTTAAAGGCAATGGTTGGGATTCTGTCGTCAAAAAATGAAGAAAAAGGTTTAGGGGAATTTACTCTGGAAAATATCAAACTCTGTAGAAATGTGTGGGTGGGTGGCGGTGGTAGAGATGGTGGTAGAGATGGCGGTAGGCCCTGGTGGGTCCCGCCCTACGCCAAATGCGCAGAAAATTTTCAGACGGGCGACAGCGACAGCGACAGAGATGAAAATTTTTCTTCACTTAAACTCTCAGACAACCAACGCTAAGAGAGAGACAGAGAGAAAAAAAAACGGCCAGAGATTTTTCTTCTGCTCCTCCTTTGTCTTTTAATTCCAACTTTTCCAACTAACAACAACCAACCCACTCAGAACTACACTTTATCACCCACTATCTTACACATCTCACACCCGCTACCCATCTCCATCTGCAAAACTATTACCAACCCTACCTTACCCTCTCCATCCAACAACTTGACTTATACTCACTCACACCCTCCCACATCACACCCTACATCCTTTTTACTCCCCACACATTCCCATCTTAATCCCATCTTCAAATTACTGTCCCCCATCCTACTGTTAAAATTTTTTTAACATATACCACACATATACCTACCCACACAATCACCCATCCCACCCCTCCTCATTACACACCCGCAATGACTGAATCATTATTTGATACCAATTTCACTTCAGAAAACGAACCAAAACCAGAACAAACCACTGAAGAATCCACCACCTCCAACACTGCCAACACCTCCACCACCGTTGACCCTACTGCAGAAGACATCACTGCCACCCACGCATCCACAGAATCCCCAGGAGACGCCACCGCCACCCTCGCTGCTGATCAATCCACTTCTTTACCCTCTTTACAAGACAAGTCCAATGTCGATGCCTTGATCAACTACCGTGTCTTGGTGTCTGCCAAAGAAGCAGGCTGCCTCATTGGCACCAACGGCCAAGTCATTGACTCCATCCGTGGCGAGACCAACACCAAGGCAGGAATCTCGCGTTTGGTTCCGGGCAGCCACGAACGTATCTTGACTGTTTCCGGTAAATTGGATGACTGTGCCAAGGCATTGAGCTACTTTGCCCAGGCATTGATCAATGCCAGCATTGAAAGCTACAATTACTTCCCATTGAAGCAATTGTCGTCGACCCCCAACACGGAAGAAACAACCATTTTGAGATTGTTGATTCCAAACACCCAGATGGGCACCTTGATTGGATCCAAAGGCGCTAGAATCCAGCAGATCCAGACAAAATACAACATCTCCATGATTGCCTCCAAGTCGTTCTTGCCCGGCTCAAACGAGAGATTGGTTGAGTTGCAAGGAAGCGTCGATGACTTGTATGACTCATTGCGCGTCATTTCTAGATGCCTCATGGAGGATTTCAGCTCTATAGTTGGCGTCAGCTACTATGTTCCAAGAGGTGGCAATGGCAGCGGCAGCGGTGCCAATAGTGGTGGAGCTAACAGCTCTTCTACTGGAGGTGCAGCTAGCGGAAGCGCAACTGGTGGCGGATCTGCTAAGAAGGCCACCTTGACTTTCCCTAACGATATCGTTGGTGCTTTGATTGGGAAACTGGGGGCTAGAATCAATGGTGTTCGTAAGATCACTGGGGCCACTATTGCAATCAGTGATGGCGGTGAAGACGAAAGAGTGTTCACCATAACTGGATCCGCTCAGGCTGTTGAAAAAGCTAAACAAATGATCTACCAGAACTTCAAGAGAGAAGAAGAAAGAAGAAATGCTGAGTAAATAATTGAGTCTTGCTTTAGTAATCCAAGTGTATAGTTAAAAAAGAAAATAGTTTTATAATAGTAATAATAGTATATATATATATAATCGCAGTAGTAGCCAGTTTAGCTAGTTTTTTTTCAAGTTCTTCTTAGCCTTGATCAACCTAGCAATAGTCTTCAACACACTTCTTTGCTTGAAATGAATCTGGACCCCCAACTCCATCAACCACAACGGGATAAAACGACTCACCCAATGCAAGAAATAAGCCCGGGCACCATGGTAAAGATTAAACCCAGGGTCCCTCCATCTCGTGATATCCCTAACCACCTCCTTTGCGTACTGCTGCGGGGAGATACTCAAATCACGACTCATGCTAGCCGAGCTATTCATCGAATCATACACCCCAGGGACGTCAAAGTACGAGTCGGCAAGCGATGACTTGACGTTCGCGTCACAGATCGCGGTGTCGACCCCGCCCGTGATCACGCTGTGCACACGGACGCCGAACGGGGCCATCTCGCCATGCAACGTCAAGGCATAAGCATCGATCGCGGCCTTGGTCGAATTGTACGCACTCACCCAGCTCAACGGCACGCGCGCGGCCACCGACGACGTGTACAAGATGGTGCCCTTGGCGTTGATCACAAACGGCGCAAAGTGCTTCGTCATGTTGATGTGTCCAATCACGTTGATTTGGAAGATGCGATTCAAGTCATCCTCGGGGATTTCGATGGCGGGACCCGCGATGGAGATCCCGGCATTGTTATAGAGCACAGACAAGTACCCGCCCGTGATCTCCTGGACCTGATCGCGAACGCGCTTGATGTCGTCAAGGGATGTGATGTCGAGCGGAAGGGAGAAGATGCCGTATTCTTCCTCTAAGGGCTTCTGGGCAAAGAGAACGGGCGCGGGGGAACACCCAATGACTTTGTAGCCTTTCTTGGAGAGCTCGATTGCGAGGTTGTACCCGATACCGGAGGAGGCACCGGTGATTAACGCGTATTTTGGAGTTCCTGTCATGGTTGGGAAATGAAAACGATGTGTTGTGAAAGAAGAAGAAGAAGGAGGATGAGATTTTTTTGTTGAAAGAGAGTTATGAGTGGTTATTACACTGTTTTTACTTTCTCTTCATACCAAATGGACAAAAGTTTTAGGTGCGCTAAAGTGAAGCTTGCCTAACAACGTGACCGGACAATTGTGTCGCACTAGTATGTAACAATTGTAAAAATAGTGTATAGCCGGAGGTTCATGTACATATGATTTATCCCCTCAATTGTTCCATGTGAATTAAAGCATCAACTTTTTTTAAGGTGCCAAATATTTTTTGTTGGCCCTGGCAGTTAGGCAAACTATGCGGGTGTTTCTATGTGTGGAGCCAATTGGGGGCTTTTTTGGGTATGTCATGTGACTAAGTTGTAGACTTCCGGGTTTGGTAAAAACAAGAATTGAGTTGCTGTATGCATTATGTGTGTACGTACGCACTGATAAGGTAGGAATCCGGCTTATTAAGAAAAAACAAGGGAGAGGGTAGTACAGCACAATGGGAAGATACTCGAGTATAGGACCCACTTGGCGTCGTCAGAGGAACATAGAGTAAGAGATCTGCGTTGGTGTGGTTTTCACATCAGTTGACAGTGGTTTTAGTAATTGGTTAGGTAGAGACAGGGCTGTCTTGCAAGGGGACGGAGACAGTTGTTGCACGTGAGCAATACCCGATATCTGGTAAAGGTTTTTTTTTTACAACCACCCACCCACCATTCACACCACGAGACAACTCTGTTAGTTTTGTATCACGTACTCCTTATCAAGTGACACATGTACACGCACTTTTACAACACGTATTGTTTTTTTTTTCTTCTGTTGCTTTCTTTCTGGGTGTGTGTTATCACGAACAACTCGCTGCTGCTTTTCCCCTCTTGCACTTTTTCCTCTGTGTAATCTTTCTTGCCTCCCCAGACAACCAATACTTCCACCACTTCTTACTGCTTTTTTAGTTGCCACCCCCCCCCCCCAGACAGCCAGCTGCACCATGTCCTACTCATACTCATCATCTTACCACCAACTAGTCGAAGCAACCACAAACACCTCCACTGCAAACAGGAAGAAGTTCTCTCCACACCCCCTGATTTACGATCTCTTGAGCCATCCTGACTTAAACATCATCACTCCCACACCAGCAAGACCCACAAACAGTACCCTCATGAGAACTACAGCCACCACCAACTCCACCACACCCACACCGCCTCCAATACCTCTGGATTTCACGAGAATGTTGACTCCAGATCAGTTTGGCATGAGCACCTGGCAGAACATTGACGTGCGCGTGCCCCCAGATAGCATCTTGTCGTCAGAGGGCGAGGACCTCGACCTAGAGGACATTGACCCATCCCACGTCATGGTGTTTGAATCAGAAGAGGAAGAGGGAGAAGACGGCGAAGAGAATACATTCATCATGCCTAGAATGTCTGTTAGTTCGCAGGGCAAGAATAACTCATTGACCACAACAGCGAGCCACAACAACATCGCGGTTAATAGCAGCACGTTACAGACGCCATGCACGGCTAAGACGGAACTAGTTGTGATTGTCCGGAGTACTCAAGAAGAAGACCTCGGGTCGTTTAACGACCCCTTGGGGTTGCTAGATGGATGGAACGTGATTTATAGCTTCTTGGTTGGAATTGGACTTGGGTTGGGCTTCGGATTTGGGTTCTTTTACTAATAAAGAAAATGACTAACTAGATTCTTACAATATAGAGTTACTATATTACAGAGTTAGTGCGTTTTTGTTTAAAGTTCTTTTGGTTTTGGTTCTGGTTTGTTTTCCGGTGAAAGGAAACCACTGTGTTGATATTGTTTGATTACAAAGGAGGAGGTAGCAGGATACCTTAGGTTTTTATTTCATTTCTATAAAGTTAATACATAAAGTTCATTTGCTATAACAGGAATCCCCATAGATCACCCACGTAGTCAACTGCCTCGTCGATGCGGAGTCGAGCCTGGGCAGATCGATGAGTTTATTCTAAATTTCGTAAGACAAAAACCTCCACCTATACGTTTGCCGCAAAAAACGTATCTATCAAGTCATTAATATATTATAATTAAATACTAAACAAAAGCAAGCCAAAACACCCAACTAGAACCCAACAGTATCTTTGAAATCCTGCTCCGTGATATTCGAACGAACACACATCTGCTGGAATATACTATTCAGCAAATTGAACAAGTTCCACGGCGTGTCAAACTCTCTGATCTCACCCTTATCCAACACCAAGATCCTATCGTAGTTAATGATCGTCTTCAACCGGTGCGCGATACACAAGATCGTGCAGTCCCTGAACTCCCTGATGATGGTGTGCTGGATCTTAGCATCGGTCTCGTAGTCCACGCTCGAGGTGGCTTCGTCGAGAATCAAGATCTTGGAGTCCCGCACGAGCGCCCTGGCGAATGCAATGAGCTGTCGTTCACCAAGGGAGAAGTTGGAACCTTCGTCCTCGACCGCCTGATCGAGATGGAACTTGTGGAGCGCAGCGACATCGCTGGAACTGTCGGTGTCTGACGAGTCATGGGATGGTGGATGCGTAGTGTTGGTGGTGGTTGGTGGTGGTGGGGTTTGTTTCTTGACGGCATCAAGACGTGATTCTTCAATCAACCCTGTCCGTCTTAACGCATCCCAGAGTTTATCATCAGGGTGTTCATGGAACGGATCCAAGTTCTTCCTAATCGTACCACGAAACAACACCGGGTCCTGGGGGATAATGGACAACTTCGACCTCAAGTCTTTCAAACCGAGCGTGGAGATATCGATCCCGTCAATGACAATTTTTCCCGACTGCAACTCTGCCAAACGGTACAACGCCGTCATGATGGATGACTTACCAGCACCAGTACGACCACAGATTCCGATCTTCTCCATTGGTTTCGTCGCAAACGTCACGTCTTTCAAGACGAGCGGCAAGCCCTGTCTGTATGCCAACGAGGCGTGCTCAAATTCAATGACACCTTGGTCTGGCCAGGATGGCGGCGGCGTGTTTTCCGTGATCACGTAAGGCGCTTCCTCCGGTAAGTTTGTAGCGTAGCTGTATAATCTCTCGGCCGAGTTCATTTCGTTTTCGACTTGCGTGAAGGTCCTAATCAACATGGATAACTGACCGGCGATCTGGAACACGTACGACACGATTAAACCAACGGATGACGCACTGATGTTGAACACACGGTTGACACAAAGCAACGCGATTAACAAGGCGAATAAACACGCAAGGAAGTCCATGTGGATAGCGAGCCAACGTTGGTTAGCGATGGTGACGTAGTAGGCTTCGTTCATCTTGTCAATCAAGTAGTTGTTCTTCTCCAAGAACCTGTTGGTGGCCCTGTACGCCTTGATGGTGCTCATACCGCTCAAGGTCTCGTTGAAGTTGTTGTAGACAAAGGAACGCTGGATGGCTTCAAGACGCTTGATCTCTCTGGCTGATGCCTGGTAGTAGTTCGAGATACTGACAAAGATAAGACCCAAAAATGGAATAGCAATGGCGAACCACGGAAGGTAGACGATACACAAGATCAAAACACCAATGATGTTGGCTAACGTGAACAAAAAGAATCTCAACTGGTCACCAATCTCATTATCCAACGTGTCGGTATCCTTGGTGAAACGATTCAAGATTCTTCCCATCGGGGTGGTGTCCATAAAACTCATCGGAGCATGCAACACCCTCTTGATGGCCAAGACGTTCAACATGACGGAAGCAGTGTTGGTGATGTAAACCAAGACGATGAACTCACATGTCAAAAGGATGAACGATAAAAAGGTAAACATGATATAGATGCCAATGTAGACCTTGTCTGGCTGGTCAAACTTGTGGCCCGTCCAGAAGGATAACCAGGTATTGGTGAAGATCTGACAGAAGGTAGCCAATACGATAAATACAAGCAACACGGGCATGATGAGCCATGGAGTGAACTTGCCGGATCCTAAACTGATGTACTGTTGGTAGACTCTCCAACTGATGGCATTGACTGCACGTTCTTCAGCATCAATCAACTTACCGGATGCGTTTTCATCCACGTTGAATTCACGGTGACGTCCTTCTTCGTCTTCAGGCTCAGTGCGTTGAGTGATCTGTCTCTGTATCAATTTCTTTTCTTCTTCTTCAATCTCAATATCTTCCTCCTCTTCAGCTGCTGCTTCTGCGTCATCATCGTCATTCTCCAGCGTGGTGTGACTCATCAAGTTCTTAAAGTTGTGATTCGAAGCATACAACTCATCAAGGGTTCCCACTTCAGCGGACCCAGTACCAGTAAGGAAAATAACTCTATCAGCAGCACCAATCAACGACAACTGATGCGTAGCAAGGATCCTTGTGTTATCCTTCAACAACCCCAAGATACAATGCTCGACGATATGTTTCCCGACTCTCGCATCCACGGCCGAAAGCACATCATCCAAAAGGATAATCTTACTCTCGGCATACACAGCACGGGCCAAGTTGATTCTGGCCTTCTGTCCACCACTCAACGTGATACCACGCTCACCAATCTCGGTCCTGTCACCAGCGGGCAAAATCTCCAAATCGGCCTCGAGAGCACACGCGTAAATGACCTTGTTGTACTTGTCCTCGTCCCAGGGCTTGCCGAATAAGATGTTCTCCTTGACCGTGGTGTTCTGCACCCATGGCTGCCCGCACAAAAGCAAGGACCCATTAACGTCAACGGAACCAGAGGTGCGTTTCATGAACCCGGAAATGGCACTGAGCAAGGAAGACTTACCGGACCCGATCAAACCTGTGATCACAACGAATTCGCCCTTGTTGATCTTGAAGTCAATGTCTCTTAAACCGGTGAACACAACTTCGTCCTCGGAGGAATCGGTAGTTGATGAGTCGTGTTCTTTGGAGGAGTACTTTTCACTGTGGTAGATGTGAGACGTAGCAACAGCGGCTTGGTCCTTCTCGTGAACTTCATCATGGTGATCATCTTTCTGCTCTGTTATCTCCTTGTTCTTCTTGTCGCCACCGCCGTATTTCTTTTCATTCTCTTGTTCTTCTTCATCGGGTGCAAACACCTCCCATTCGAAGTCAGCATGGTCGATCTCAACAGCAACGCCTTCCTTCTCCATCAAGTCTTGTTTCTCAGGGGCAGCTTCGATAGCGTTTTCCATCTCGTCGATCTCGCCTTGCGCCATGAACTCACCCACACGGGAAATACCCATGAACGCATCAGCACCACTAGCAAGGGCCATTGGCAAAAGGAACACCTGCTGGGTCAAGGTGTTATACAAGGAAAGCGACGAGAAGATGGATGCTGGGTCTCTTCCATGTGCCGTGGTAGCGTACAAGACCAAGAACGCCGTCATGGACGCAAACAACGTCAAGGACATAGCAAACGACGTCACGATATTTCTCAACACCTGCATTCTGTAAATGATCTTCATTTCCTTCTTACGCACATCCGATATGTTCTCGTGGTATGGGGGCTCCCAAGAGTAAAACTTGATCACTTTCAAATTGTTCAACACTTCCTTGATGTAGTTCACACGGGCGTCGGTGAAGAAATTCGCCTTCTTTCTGTACGCAAACAACTTACCCGTCGAAAAGGCAATCCCGACCATGAACACCAACAAGATAGCGACACCGATCAAGGACACGGCCCCGATGTTGTCACACAAGATACCAATAGCGATGGCGATCGGGATGGGGAACACGATCAAGAACGGCTGGAATCCAAGCGCAAAGTCAATTCTCGCCAAATCAGTACCCAACATCGAGGTGATTTTACCCGATGGGTACTTGTGTCTTGCCTGGGCGTCCAACTTGAACGACTTGTCTAGGAGTGCTTTCGTCAACACAGCTTTGGCCTGGGCACCCGTGAGCATGGAACGGTAGAAAAAGTGGTTGATGAGAACACCGATGATGAAAACAAGAATGGCTGCCCCAAAGGAGTACCCGAGCCCTTTGCCTATTCCTGGCTCGTTTCCTTGAGCTTTTGACTCAACGTAAGCAATCAACTTCTTGGATAACAATGGCAAGGTGGTTTGTCCCGTGTTACTCAAGGCTAAGCATATGCACGCCCAGGTATATTGCCACTTGAAGGTCTTTGCCAATGCCCACACGGTGGTGAACTTTGATAATTCATAGTCGGCCAAGTCGTCCTCTGGGGCCACGGACGAGGACTCGGGTGTCTCGCCTCTGGTCTTGCATTTCTGCGCGATGTGCTTCTGTCTGGCGCGAGCAATGTCGTGGGTCATGTAGTTGTAGAATTTGTCAGCCATGGTCTGGACCTTGATGTCGTCGGTCAAGTAGAACAAGTCATCGGGCTGCAAGGTACGCTTGTACCCGGTCTGCATCACGGGGGACAACCACCAGAAGAAGATCTGCTTGAAGATGTTGGTATGTCGGTCGGGGTAGGGTCTTCGCTCGTCTTCCGTGGGGATGGGTGGGACTTTTTTGGAGAGCATGAAACTCAACATTCGTTTCTGGCGCTGCAAGACATCTTGGTTTTCAAGATGTGCAGGGGAAGTTTCTGTGCCCATACTTTGTAGAATCTAGGGGTATTATGGTTGTGAGTTGTGTCTCAACAAGGTGGGCTTCAATAATGGTGTTAGAAAATTTACCTGGTGATCTTCACTCGCATTTATATTGGAAATTTCATGCACCGCCAATTGTGATTATTCCGATTGCCTTGACACTAAAGCTCGCCACGGTGTTAGCGGAGTTATCTCCATGGCACAAAACACCTGGGTTAAGCAATCACCCACATGCGGCAAGAAAATCACTTCCCCCCAGGCTGAGAGAGAGAGACAGAGAACGCAGAGGACAGAGCTAAGCCCATCCAGAATTATCCGCTTTCCTTTTTCCTCGCCCGCATCCCATGGCATTACCTCCGTGTGGGCGTTTACTATTATTAGGGCATGTTGACTCATAGGCTTATTATCAACAACCACACATGGGGAAGGTATTACTCACTAATTTCACGTTCGATCGACAATTGCTTAGTTGGGCTTAGGAGGCGGTACCGGATCGAACAACGTCAAACCCCGGAAGCCTGGGAGCGAAAGCCTGGGAGGAAGGAGGTTGCGCAGAACAATGGGAGGATAAAGTATTCAAGAAAAATGGCGATAACAGGACTAAACAGCGATGGGAGAAACAATCCCAGCAATATCTATAGCAAAACTCACAAAAAAATAATCAGCAATAGAAGTATGGAAAGTTTTCCGCTGAATGAGACGGCTCTAAATTAAAATACCAGGCATCTCGCTGGTTGGTTACACAAATCTTTTATCTTTCTAATTTAAATGTAACATAAGTCTAAACCACGTATGAATCTGCCGCTGGGAACCCATTTCCCTTCCTCCGTCCCATCTGCTTCGTCTTTTCTTGTTCCATCTCTCTCGTTATTATTTCTGCTCCTCGGTCGAAAGTTTATTATCACCGAGATCATCGTAACTCTAGCCATTCCCAACCACCCCCATCACAAGTGCTTGCTTTCATAGTGGCGATTAAACCCCTTTAAGTCTGTGTACATGGCACCACACGTCTTGCACTTTCTTTTCAACCGCTTATCCACAAACACGTTCACGAACTGTCCGACGTATTTCGGCATGTTGGATTTGTTGTACACCAAATGGACTTCCTCTTCGGGATCACTCACGGATGGGAAATCGAGCACGGACTTTTCATGAACCACGTCGTCATCGTCACTGGAATCATTGGTATAGTCGTAATCGTAATCACTGCTGTTAGGCACCATCACCCGCTGCATCTTCTTCTTCCTCATCTTCTTCACCGCGGTAACTTTAGCGGCGATGGTTGGCTTACGACCAGGGCGTTTCCCACGAGGCTTTGGGGTCCTGCTTTCTTCCACATGAGCGACAGTAGGTTGGGAATCGACAAACTTGATGATGCTCTGGGCCATGATACGGGGGATCTGTGGGACGTCGTGGCTTGGCGGGTAGTCCAGGAATGGCAGGAGTGGGTTGGTGAACTGGACCTTGGACCGTAACTCGAGTCGTTTCAAACTCGGCTTGCTTTCGGAACAAGAACCAAAATTAGTATGATTGGATTGGATTGGTGGGCGGGTGTCGTAGTTGGGTGCTACTTACTTGGTTGACATTGTTTTGGTTGCAAGAAACCCAACGGGAGAAAAAAATTCTCGGTGGCCCGTCCGTATTAGTAGATCGGGTTTATCACTCGTATAACCACGGGCATTTGCAATTGGGGGAGGGGGGTTGGCAGGACATGCTGCAAATCGAAGCATAACCTCTATATCTGTACTTCTCTGCCTTGTTCTGGTCCACCCCCAAGGTGGTAAAAGAAAGTCTAACATTAATTATGAAGCGCCCCCACAAGGATATGTCGCAGAAGGGGGCGATAATTCCGCTCCCGCTAATCCAACGGTCACTTTCCTACATCCCCACAATGCCACAGTTTTCAAGATGGGGCCCACCCGAAAATTATAAGCACACACCAATTGGCAAATTGGTTATCACAGTTTCGTGATCGCCACTTGCATATCCCAAGGGGTACACACACCGTCCACCACTCTAAGTGGACAACTTCCAACTTTTCCTTCTTCTTTTTCTTTTCCCACACCAACCATGCCAACTACCAACAAGCGTCAAAAGACAGACACCAAACCCCAGCCAAAACACCTCATCCTCAATGCATTCGACATGATGTGCCCCTCGCTTCAGAACCCAGGGTTATGGCAGCACCCGAAGGACAAGTCCCGGGACTACAACACGATCGAGTACTGGACCAACCTCGCGCAGCTCTTGGAGCGCGGCAAGTTCAACGCGTTATTCATCGCCGATGTGCTTGGCGGGTACGACGTCTATAATGGGCCACGCAACATCGATGCCGTTGCTAGATCAGGTGCACAGTGGCCAGTCAACGACCCGCATGCCGTCATCCCCGCTATGGCGGCCGTGACCACGAACCTCAGCTTTGCCGTCACGTCGAGCACGATTAGCGAGGCGCCGTACCACTTCGCGCGACGCTTGGCGACGTTGGACCACTTGACTAAAGGCCGCGTCGGGTGGAACATCGTGAGTTCGTACTTGGACTCCGCTGCGCGGAACTTGTTGAATGGACAGGAGTTGACCCCGCATGGTGAGAGGTACGACCGGGCCCAGGAGTTCTTGGAGGTGGTGTACCAGTTGTTCTTGTCTTCGTGGGCCGACGACGCCGTGGAGTTGAAAGACGGGGTGTTCTCGAACCCGGACAAGATTAGGGAGATCAATTATGAAGGAAAGTATTTTACTGTGCCTGGTCCTAGCATCAGGGAGCCAACACCACAGAGAATGCCGCTCATTTTGCAAGCTGGTGCGTCGAAACGGGGCACGGAGTACGCGGCGAAGAACGCAGAAGTGGTGTTTGCGAGGGGGTATACTCCGTTGGGGTTGAAGCATGTTATTGACAAGTTGAGGACTGCGGTTAAGGAAGCAGGCAGGGAGCCTAACGACGTGAAAGTCTTGCAGATGGTCAATGTCATTGTTGCACCTACGCACGAAGAGGCGGTTGAGAAATACAACGACTTTAGACAGTATGCTGATAAAGAAGGCACCCAGGGTTTGTTTGGTGGCTGGACAGGTATCGACTTGAGCAAGTACGGATGGGACGAGGAGCTTGAGAAAGTGGACAGCAACTCCGTCAAGAGTACCACTGAGCAGTGGACGACTCCATTGCCCGGGGATCCACCAAACTTGCGCAAGACCAGAGCGCTAGTTACTGAGAGATTAGAGCTCGGTACGGGGATATTAATTGTTGGCGATCCTAACGAAGTCGTTGATGAGTTGATCCGCTGGCATGAAATCTCGGGTGTCGATGGATTCAATTTCATCTATAGTATCACGCCTGGAAGTTTCGAGGACTTGGTGGAGTATGTGATCCCGGTGCTCCAGGAAAGAGGGTATGCGCAGAAGGAGTATCCGAAGGAAGGGTTGTCGTTCAGAGAGAATGTGTTTGGTGTGGGTAACACCTTCTTGAAACCTAATCACCCTGCGTATGGGTTGAGATGGAGAGCTGGTGAGACCAAACAGGAGTTTGAAGAGAGGTTGAAAGGGGTATTGGAAGAGAACTTCAGTAAATAGGGGCGAGAGACACCACAATACATACAGCTTTTCATATGCATTAGATGTCAAGCGGAATATGCCCGGAATTAAGGTACCATCGTACGATTTAGGTGTATGATTATCCCCCATCTAATCGGCTGCAAACGCTGGAAAATTGTGGCTGCAATTTTCTTAGTTTGCGGATCTCGCGTTATTAGACAAGGATCCACAGTAGGATAACGAAAATTACATACTGCCCAGGATAAAATTATAAATACCCACCCCCTTGAATTTTCTAAAAAAAAACCCTAGATTGATTGCTTCATCACACTATCCAACCATGCCTGTCGCAGCTAGCAAATACAACTTGCGTCCATTTGTCGAAGCACCATTGTCGTCTTCGTCAACGAAACCCATCGAGTTAGAAGCAATCGACTTGTCGCTTTACAAAGAGGGTCCAGAGAACTTGCCCGTCCGTAAACAACTTGCCGCCCAGATCGAGCGTTCCTTGTCCACTTACGGATTCATCACCGTCACCAACCACGGGTTCCCAGTAGAGAAACTCGAGTTTCTCAAATCCTTAGCGCAAGGTATCTTGGAGACCCCCTTGGAGGAACAAAAGAAGTACCTTGCCGGGGCATTGAAGTCTGATCTCGAGGACAGGTCTGTGTCTGTGGGAGCCGAGCGCGGTAGCGGGTTCAAGCCAAAGGGGTACTGGTCGATGCGGAACGGGGTCGAGGACTCCATTACCCACTACAACTTCAACAACATGCAACAGTCGCTGTTCTTCGATACCGAGAAGAACAACTACCCGGACATTGTCAAAGACCACTTGGACGACGTGGCGGAATACTACCGGTTCTTGCATGGGGACGTCTTGCGCAAGTTGTCCAACTTGTCCGACCTCGTGTTGGAACTCCCCGAGGGATACCTCTACGAGAACTACTTCAAGGTGATTGACGGCGACATCCCTGGGTCTGGTGGTGGTGCTGGGCGATTCATGCTTTATGAAGGAATGGACCCGGAGGACTCCAAGAAGGTCGAGAATACCTGGCTCAGGGGACATTCTGACAGCGGTGGGTTTACCTTCATCACATCGCAGCCTATTCTTTCGTTGCAGATCAGGGATTATTATACCGGACAATGGAGTTATGTCGGACACACACCAAACGGGTTGATTGTGAACATTGGGGACGCAATGGAGTTTATCACTGGTGGGTACTTCAAGTCGTCGATCCATAGAGTCGTGGGTCCGCCGGATGACCAGAGGGAGTACCGCAGATTGGTGTTGATTTATTTCAGCAAGCCGAACGACACGTGTATCATGGACCCGGAGCCTTTGAAGTCGCCAAAGTTGGAGAGGTTGGGTATAAGCAAGCCGAAGGAATGGGAGAAGATTAACTTCCGGGCGTGGAATGAGGAAAAGTCGAGGTTGTTTGGCAAAAAGAAGGTGAATGATACCCAGTCTGAGGAACCGAAGTTGGTGTTGCTTTATGGAAGATTGCATGAGAGATGGCACCAGGCTGAGGCTGATTTCAGTTTAGAGGAGGCTCAAAAGAAGTTTGAGGTGATTAGATTAGATGCTGCGTAAATTGTCTATAGGAATCTAAATATTAGGAAGTCCGCTTCTCCGTGTCTTTTAGTAGGCCAGCGTCTGATAGTATCCGTTGTGCTCTCCGGTCAATAAACTGGTCTCTTGCGTTACCCACAAACTTCTGAACCTCGGACCTCTCCTGGAACTGCGCCGAGAACCTCTCAATCTGTTCCACCAACCTCCTGATCTCATTACTCAAAAAATACATTGTCTCATCAATAGGCTGCAACTTCTTCAACAACTCCTGGCTGCCTTCCACATTCTCCAACTTCTCAAACACCTTCTTTACCTCCCTTAGTCCCGTCACCATCTTGGTCACTTTCGCAATCTCCAACTTCAATAACCTCCTCAACTGCAACTCCCTCTCTATCTTCTCACTCAACCCAGCCACTTTCTCATCCACTTCCTTCTTCTCCTTAATCATCTTTCTCTCAAACGTGACGTCTCTCTGGTGGTTCAACACGACCCATGGTATCAACTCCTTCGGCACGTTCAAGACGTTTCTAAAACAGTACAACTCAAACTTATCGAAATACGAGTCCACAGTGGACTCTAACAACGTCTCGAGTTTGCCCACGCCCGTCTCGATCTCGTCCGTCGTTATCTCAGTGAACGGGCCCGTGGTCTTGACACCCTGCTGTTCCTTGAGGTACGCCTCGATGGCCTCGGTGCCTTTGTACATGATCTCGTTCACCGCGTTGATGATCTCGTCGATGAGCACGAGCGGCGCAAAGCCAAAGTGCTCGGTAAGGATGGCGGTGGTTCGGGGATCTAGTGACTTGTCTGATGTGTCGGTCATTTGGCTAATGGTGTATGTGCCTTGGGGTTTGTTTACGTTTCGGGGAGAGTAGGATTTTTGTTTTGTTTTTTTTTTTTAGTTCATGGTTTTATGCGCGTGGGTGGAGGAGCCGTGGGCGAGCCATGGGCAGGGCAAGGCTACAGGGAAGTGAATTAAGGAATTGGTTGTGTCTGGGACGTAATTGATGATTGAGATGAAGCGAGTATGGTTGCTCATGGTCCAGAAGTGTTATTTGATGTGTTATCATGGGCTCGTAGCTAATAGCGATATCATGAGTTTTATCGTAGTATCAACATTGACCATGTCAACGATCCCACGAGATTGTTCCTCCTAAACCAATACCCTGCCTCTTCGTCTATGACTCAATTACAACGTCGTCCTACACCTCTTCCATTGCCATTGATAAGCTAATCCCAATTCGACGCACGCAATTCCATGCCACAATTCCGCTGGAGTGGTCCCCCCACCCGCACTGCGTGAGAACTTCGTCAACTCTGTCAACCTAAACACTCCCCTCCCGATCCCGGACCCCAATCAAGCCAGGCACCAAAAGAAAAATCCCCAACCACCGCCCAAAGCTCCTTTCTTTCCTCCTTATCAATTACTTCAACAACCAATTGTCATGCCACGAACATTACTCACGACAATCACACCCGCCGCCTACCGAGTCCTCCTCACCACCGCGAAGCCCAGCGCCACCCGCGTGGTCCCCATCGACGCCACCTGGTTCATGCCCAACGTTGCGCGCGACGCCCAGGGGGAGTTCCAGACGGAGCGGATCCCGCAACTGAAGTTCTTTGACTTGGACAAGTACGTTTCGCCCAGCACGTACCCGCACATGTTGCCCGACGTGGCCGTGATGCGGGAGGCGTTCCGGGACTTGAAGTTGCGACAGACCGACTCGTTGGTGGTTTACGATAAGCTGGGCGTGTTTCTGAGCCCCCGTGCCGCGTTCACTTTTGCCCTCTTTGGACACCCCAAGGTCTACTTGTTGGATAACTACTTGGGGTACAAGCTGTGCGAGTACCCGCTAGAGGAAACACCAGTGAAGGAGAATGTGGAGGCGGTGGAAGTGCAAGAGGAGGAGTATGAGTTTGCGTTGACGCCGGAGCAACTCGCGGAGAATTATAGGAATCAGGTGGTTGAGTACGACGAGTTGTTGGAGTTGGTCAAGAGCGGTGGCGTCAAGGAGTACTTGTTGCTTGACGCGAGGTCGAAGGAGAGGTTTACGGGGGAGGCAGATGAGCCTCGTCCGGGGTTGTCGTCTGGTCATGTGCCGGGCGCGGTTAATTTACCGTTTGGTAAGCTCTTGGACCCAAAGAATAACAACCAGTATAAGTCGAAGGAAGAAGTGGAGGAGATATTCAAGGAGTTGACTGGTCTTGACGACTTGAAGGATTTGTTGAAGAAATACCCCAAGGGTGTTATTGTCATGTGTGGAACTGGGGTCACAGCGGTGATTTTGAAGTTTGCTATTGATTGTATCTTGAAGTTGAACGTCCCCGTGAGAGTGTATGACGGAAGTTGGACAGAATGGGCCAGCAGGGCTCCATCAGAGTATATCCAAAAAGATATCTAGGGTCTGGCTTTTATAGAAGCATAGTTTAAAAGAATAATGTGACATTTATATTAAACTATAATAACAAAATAATAAAAGTAAAAAAGAGATAGATGGAGTGGGCGTGGACGTGGACGTTGAAAGCAGCCTACTTATAATTGAATACATATTTCTTCACCTTCTTCTCATAAAGATCATTTAATGCATCGTCATCAACAAACCATGTGACTTTACCAGCGGCACCTTCATTAACGATTGAACTTGGTAAACCTTTTTCTGGTCTTTCCATGATGATCTTGATAATAGGAGCTTTCGTCAAACCTTCAACAACAAAGCTTACTCTGCTCGAGTGGAGAATTATAGGAACGGACAAAGTGATTCTGTTTTCAGGACCCAGAGGAGCGTTTGTAACTGGCAAGACCCAGGCCAATTTCTCTCGTAACTGTTCACCGTGGTTGGGGAATAAAGAAGCAATGTGTCCATCTGGAGCACAACCCAACAATAATAAATCAAACAAGGGCAACTTGACGGAATCCTTCTTTGCAAAGTTATTAATCAACTGTTTTTCGTAATCGTCAGCAGCTTCTTGAGGATCGTCAATCAAAGCCTCATTTATATGAAAGATGTTTGGTTTCTTTTCACCTTCAATCAAATCGAAAATCTCCCTCTTGGCCTGGCCATAATTGGAGTCTGGACTGTCAAACGGTACCAATCTCTCGTCAGCGAAATAAATATCCCACTTCTCCCATTCAATCGAGTCTTGTCTTGGGAGCAAGCCCTGATGCAAAATCTTGATCAACGAACCACCGGATATAGCAATCTTGAAACGTTGTTCCTGTTTCTTGTGGATCTTCTTTTCCTTCTTTGATTTGCCACCACCGCCGGGGGCACCGCTGGCCGGGTTTGCGCCGTTATTGTTGTTTGCATTGTTGATGATGGGGGAAGAGCCGTTTCTTGGTAGTGGTGAGTTGAGGGCCGCCTTCATCGACGGAGTCAAGTCTATTCCACTCTGGCTGTGTCTTGGGCTGTGTATTGGCGTGTTCAACTGTCCTTTCTTGATCAATTCGATTTGCTGGAGATCGGTGGTGTTGTAGAGGGTCTGGTTCTGCGCAGTGATGATGTGGTCTGCGACTGCATCTGCAACTCCTAAGAATTCAGGGAAGGAGTAAATCAATGGCACTGTTGTTGTCATTATGGGGGGATGTTGGTGTGAGTGGGAAGGGGGGAGGAAGTGGATGAGTCAATGAAGTGTGAATATGCGTGATGCAGATGGTAATGGGTGTGGGTAAGAATTGGGAGTTGGAAGAGTGAGTAATTAATTACCAGATGACAAGCAGTAGGTGGTTGTGGGTTGTGGATATGGATATGGATATGGATGTGATTTGGTTGAGTTCTGTTGGGGGGTGTCTTGATAGAAGTGTGAGTGGGTTAGTAAGGTTTTTGTTTTTGCCCAAGGGGAATCAACGAAATTTTTCTTTTTTTTTTTGCTTGCTTTGAGTGGGCGTGCACCAGGGGTCAAAAGCACAGTATTATAAATACAACGGCAAGTATTATCTCAACCACAAGCGAATAGGGAATAGGGAATAGGGCTAGCAGTATACTTGGAGGATAGGGAGTTAGTGATTCAGCCCAATTTTGGTGTAATCCTAGAAAAAGCAGTGATCTTTAGTACCAACTCAAAAGCCTAAAAGACGTGGTTCCTCCGTTTAAGAAAAAAATGACTGATCATCCACAGAATGGTTAAGAGTCCCTTTGGGTAGAAGAGAAGTGGTGTAGAGTCTCGTAGATAGTGAAACCAGGGGGAGTACTGGAAGTATTTATATGTGCAGAAACGACTCACAGTTTACAACCCCAACTGACTCCCCCTCGATTGGCGTTCCTGCTTAAATTAGAAACTTAATCTAATTTGGGGACTATTTAATTGGGTGGTAGTACGACTATGTATTGCAGCAAAAGGGGGATTACCAGAGAATGTTTGATGCGCTTTGTATGTTACCTTGCCCTTTGTCTTGCCATTGTTGTAATTGCCATGTATTATAATAATCCAGAAACCCACCACACCACCCGGATCAATGACAATAAACTACAACCCGTCCACACTTCTATACAACTACCTACCCCTCTGAGACGCAAGCGTCAAACCCAATTAGGGACAGCACGCGTGTGGGTATTCATAACGGTTGTGTAAGTAAACCTTCCGAGGAAAGAAGGTAGCGTGTGACATTCAGAACCCTTTACCGTAGCCCCCAGAGATAGACCCAGGAAAAATGGGGGCGCCAGGCTTCATCAAGAACAATTGAAAATTTCAAAGCAAGGAGAATGTTACACCAAACAAGAATACTATATCAAATTTTATGGATAGATATCGCGCCTCTCTCTAAGAATAGGAACAGTTGCATCCATGCGGTTGACATCACTACTGGACTATATCGTAGGGCAGTCGATGGAGGTTGCTTTTTTATCTTGTAGTTTGGCATATGAAGATGGGGGACAGTGATGGTATATATTTATATGTCCCTCTCTCTCTCTCTCTCTCTCTCTCTCTCCACCTCTTGGTAGAGATCGACGATACTTTACAACCTGTTCTTGAAGGCTCTACAATGGTGCTGGTGGGTGTTATCGATAAGCTTACGAAAGCGGAAAAACGAGTAGCGGGAGGCAAAGCAAACAATGGGCAAAAGATCCTTCCTTTAGTAATGGCCGAGTAAGAAGGAACAAGTCAACCTTCCCCCCCCCCCCGAAATCACGTGAGATACCAAAGATACCTGGGTGTGGCACAGGATGAATGATAAACGGGGGGCTAGTGTCTTTAGTGTGTTAGTGTGTGTTGTTGGTCTTTTGATAAACATATCAACCCATTCGATCGTTTACTTCCGGTTAGCATTGCTATCGGATGTGGAGTACCATTGTTAGAACGCCATAGAAAGTTCTTTAGGATTGCCATCGGCTGTTGAGGCTTCTCTATTGAGTTTAGGGGGGTGGGGGGCGTGTGTTGTGATTACTGCGTCGTGCGTGCACCACACTCACAAAAAGAAATACGGGGAGAGAGAAAGAGAGGTTATTTAATCACGGAAATCTATGCCCTACGCTTTTCTTTTCACCCCAGAAACTTCTTTCTTTCCTCCAGCCAAACAATGACAGTCGACAATTACTTTCAATTGACGTTTGAACTAGTTTCACGATACGTCAACCAGATCTACCCATCCTCAGAGAACTTCAAACTAGTGCAAGTCACCGACGAGCCCAAGTTGAAGCAATCCAAGCTATTCCGAGGTGACGAGCAGATACTATTCTTGAGCTTCACCGAAATATCAGAGATCCAATCCTTGGTCAACTTGCTCAACATCGACGGTCGATTAGACAATGCCTTGATCAACTGGGAATGGTTCGACTTGGAAACAATTGCCTTCCCCATCCAGAAATCCCAGATCCCCCAGGACTTGATCAACAAGTTCAACACCAAGTTTAGATTGATTGTGGATGACGAGAAAGTCAGCTCCATCTTCTCCCACTCAACTAACCCCAACCCAGAGTACCGCACCGCCCCTACTTCCCAACCTCAAGCTCAATCCGAGGGTCCAATCATAGAAGAACACACCGACTCCGAGAGCGTCAAGTCCCCTACCCCCGAGACTCCATATCACCCAGGCGCCGAGGCCAACCAGGCTCCCTTCCCACACGTCCCACCATCCGCCGCTGCTGCGCGTCCAGACAACTCCATCTTCAAAGGTCCCGACACCAAAGTGCCTGTGAACGAAATGCAGCCCCACGGCACGCGCGGCCGTCCAGCTGACATGCCTGACTTTGACGACGAGTACGAGATCAGGAGCCCACCGGCGCCCGTCAGGGACACGTACGGCCAGAGTGACGTCACGCCTATTGGGTCCGACGATTTGAACCCACCAGGCATTGGCGCACACCCTACGTTGAAACCATACTTGGACCCGTTGGGTGGTGGACAGGGAGGACAGCATCAGGGGATGTATCCTGATCCTGACCATCCGATGTTTGGACACCCGAAACCTCCTCCACCGGGTTCCTTTGGTGGGGCTCCTCCTCCTCCTGGAGCTAGGTACGATGATCCATTCGGACCTCCTGGTTTATAAGTTGTATGTAATTTAACTTAAGTTGATGATTTGTGTTTTTAGGTGTGTGTCACACTGTAGAATATTGATTGATCGGCGGATTGGCATGTTTGTTTGGTACATAACCCTGTCAAACCCCAGATTCTTGCACTCGATGTTAATAATAACAAAAAGGTATTGATATAAAGAAAACCCTATAAAAATAATGGTTTGGAAAAAAATAAAAGTATAAAAAATAAAACACGCTAGAAGAATCTAAAGGCTCTCTTAATTCAACGGGACGTTAAGCATCACGCTTAGTTGGAAAGAATACCCCAGTACTTTTCAGCGTTGAAAGTAGAACCAGAGTCGGTCTTCCACAAGTCATCGTAAGCAGTGAAGATGATGGAAGAGCCACCACAAGAGGACTTGATGGAAGAAATAGCGGATTGTTGGTTGGACTTGGATGGGATGGCAACACCGTTGGTGTCACCCTTGTGTGGCCAACCGGTTTCAGTGATCAAGACGTTCTTTTCACCACCACAAGCGGTCCAAACTCTTTGGATTTGTTGCAAGACCCAAGAACCGGCATCAGCAGCAGCAATGTGTCCATCAAAGAACGCATGAGCGTTAACAGCCATGTAGTCAGAGTATTGACACAATTCTGGGTTGTTGATGACGGCAATGAAGGTGTCAACAGAGACAACAGAACCAGTGTAACCAGCAGACTTCAAGGCAGACTTACCTTGGGAGATGTAGCCACCAATTTGGGATGGAGTAGCGGAACCAGCGTTGACCAATTCGTTACCGATGGAGACAGTGTAGATGTCATCCCAAGAACCATAAGACTTGACGGCAGAAGCCAAGGTTTCGATACCAGATTCAATGTTGGCAACGTCAAAGATACCAGCGAAAATCTTTTGGGAGGAGGTCTTGGCCTTCAAGACTTGGGCAACTTGGTCACAGTCGACACCGTACAAACGGATGATGTTGTAGCCAGACAAGGAAGCGACTTCACTGGCGATTTGGGAGCCAGATTTACAGCCACCGTCGTCACTGTATGGGGAGTAAGTGACACCCTTGGCACCAGCAGAGCCAGTGTCGACAGAGTCGGTGGAAGAGGAGTCGGAGGTGCTTGAAGAAGCGGTGGAAGCTGGGGTAGTTTCCTGTTGAGTCTGTTGTTCAGCGGTGGTGGTTGGCTGAACTTGAGGGACGTGGGTTTCAGATTGAACACTGACGGTTTCAGCGGTGGAGAAAGTTGGGGCAGAGAAGGTGGTGGTTTGTTCACCGTTACCCAAGGTGACAACGACGATGTTGGTTTGGGTGACAACCTTGACGGCTCTCTTTTCTTCTTTGTGTTGGTGGTGTTGGTGGGCCATTGGGGCGGCCAAAGCCTGGGCCAAAACAGTGAAAGTAACGAGGGACTTGAACAACATAGTTAGTGGGAGTGGGTATAAAACAAGTTAGTTAAAAGTGAGTGAATAAAGTTGCTTCTAAAGGAGTGGAAGGAAAGACTGATAGAAAGAACTTTGATTGAGTTTTAATAAGTTGTTTGACTAGAGAAGAAGAAGAAGAAGAAGAAGAAGGAAAACAACCAGGAGTAGAAAAATTTTTGAGTTGGTGAGAATTTGTCGCAGTTTTGTACCAGAGACAGCCAGACAGCCAAAACTCATTGCCAGAAAAGTAAACATTTGGTTGTAAAAAAAAAAAAAAGACAACAACCACCACCACCACCACCACCAAGACAGACGAGTGAGTGGTCAACAAATGAAACGTGAATGAAGCAGCGAGAAAACAGAAAAAATAAATAAATCGCTGAAAGGAGGTAGTGCATGTGGACACAAAACAATTAGACAAACGTACAGCACACAAAACACACCCTCTCATAGTGTAGAGTGGGAAAATTATGCACAGTCTACACGACTGTGTTTATTTTTCATACAAATACTGCACTACAACCACCAGTGGTTTTGTGTCACTATGGTTATGTCATCAACTTTCTTCCTCTCCCAATCTTTTTTTTTTCTTGTTTGTTCTACTACTAAAGCATGCGTAACCTAAACATCCTTTGTTGGAATCTATCACTCGATTCTAGATTCCATCTCTCCTGCCCATCTCTCCCTCTCCCCCCCCCCAAGTATGAGTAGCTAGCCTGCCTCACACACTCCCTCTCTCTCTCTACAGGGTTTTGTTTATCTTTGTTCGCCCACGACTGGCCCCTCCCAACGCTCAAACTTTTTGCATAGCAACTCCTCCTCTTTCAGCAAACTTATTACCTAATACAGTACTATTCTTTACGTGTATCTCCGCCCAAAAAAAAACACACACCCTCACTCCACCGTCCAAGTTTCTTTTTTTTTTTCCCACTTCGTTTCGTTTCCCACCAGTGGTGTAGATGCGCACATATCGTATGGCATCCATCCATCCATCATCATAACCATCCCTTGATCAACTCCCTAATCCCCGAATACGAACACCTACACAAATAGTCTATCTGCCGACAAACCGGAGATATTACACCTTCCCTTGAGATTAATTAATTAGTTTAATTTAATTTAATTTAATTTAACGTAATTTGCCCAATCAGCCCAAAGGGTTCTCCTGGACAAACTTCACACTTCGAAGAAAGGTTCTAGGCTTGGTGGGCCATTGTGCTGCAACTTGGAAGAAGGAGGAGGCAGAGAAGAAAAAAACTTTGTCTGTTCCACACTCCACAACCACTTCCACTACCACTACCACCACTACCACCACTACCACTGGTGCTTTTTGTGTGGTATGGCTACAGTTGGTAACCCACCATCTCTCCTTCCCTGCCTTTCGCACGGCATCTCTCGTGTCAGGACAAAAAGACACACACACACCACGACCACACATAACAACCTCAAACATCCTGAAACATCTTCGAATGTGTTTTCTTTACCACCCTGTACTTCATCACCATCACCCTCGCCTTCGCTCTACTGCTCTCACCCATGCAGTCTCGGTTATACTTGAGTATATTCAACAATAGACTTTCATTGTCTCTCTGGAAAACTTTGTAAGAATTTTTCACAAATTTCAAATGAACTGCATAAGAGACTTTCCTTCATGCATAATATACTAAAAAACAGCTGAATCGACTCGACTCAACTCAACACTGTGTTAGTTGGCTTTTGTCTTTTTTATCACTCGTTGCCGCAAATCTCTCAATAAAGACGCAAAATCCCAGAGCTATATGCAAAAGCAAATCCCATCTCTGGCCTGTAATTGGTGGGAATCTGATCACCGCAATATCGATATCTGCTCTAGCTTATGACCCTCCCTTGCTATCTTTGTTGATCCTACCGTAACCGCAGACTAACCTAATGCTTCTCTAGCCTACCAACCTACGTAAAAACTGTTACGAGGCTCAAGATTAGATTAGACTCCCCCTTGTTCAGCTCATCTGTTTATCCCGCAAAGTGAAATTCCCGGAGACTCTTTTCCCACATTGTTTTGTAACTCTATCCCATATGATTTGGTTAAAGAAAAAAATGGTTGCAATTTTTATCTTTTTAGTTGCACGTCTCACCCACGGGATGCCCTCTCGCTGAAGCAATACAAAATAGGTGCAAATTGTTTTACAGTCTCCATTCTGTTCTTTCTTTCTTATCCCTGTAAATCTATGGTCTACGTAACTGTACTGCAACACGTTTTTTTTTACCGATTTGAGTAGTTGGCTGTTCCTTCATCCCTTGTTTTCCAAAAGTACTACGGTGCCCTTTGTTCCATGTTCGTTTTGGTTTGTTCCCAAATTGGTGTGAACTCTGAAGGAAAATAAAAGTAAGCAAAATGGCATACACACAAGTCTCAGAGTTAAATGTTCAGAGACCAGGCGTACCATGATCTAAGAGCAAAATAATAGAGGGGGGGGGGGGGGGGGGTG